>JBBMKF010000112.1:5679229-5689413 GCA_037834155.1 Curcuma caesia
TCTACCTTTTAGGCATGGAGTTCCTCTATCTAAGGAGATGTGTCCTAAGACACCAAAGGAGATAGAGGACATGAAGGTGGTTCCTTATGCTTCGGCAGTAGGAAGCCTAATGTATGCGATGTTATACACGAGACCGGATATCTGCTTTGCTGTGGGCATGGTTAGCAGATATCAAAGTAATCCAAAACAGGGATATTGGACTGCGGTAAAGCATATATTGAAGTACCTGAGAAGGACTATAAATTATATGCTAGTTTACCGGGCAGATAAGTTAATCCCTGTGGGTTACACGGACTCTGATTTCCAATCGGATAGGGATAAAAGTAAGTCTACATCAAGTCATGTGTTTACATTAGGAGGTGGAGTCATAACATGAAGGAGTATAAAGAAGAATGCATTTCGAACTCTACCATGGAAGCTGAGTATGTGGCAGCCTCTGAGGTAGTCAAAGAAGTTGTATGGCTCAGGAACTTCTTGATGGACTTAGATGTGATTCCTAACAAATCCCATCGGCCAATGAACTACTGACATGTACACTCCTTAAAGATAGCCGTTGGAAACGATATAGAAACCTGAAAAGAACTCAAAAATAGTATTAGAATGGTGCCGGGGATAAATTTCAGCAAGCCACTTCGACGTTCAAGTTAGGGTTTTGCATGAGAATGAGTTTAAGGACTTGAGAAAATTAGGATTTTATGTATACATACCTGAGCTCATGAATATGAACAACCTTTTATAGAGTTGATCTCTGAAACATTAACATCCGTGTAAGAAATATTTCGAGATACATGCTTCTGTTCCGATATACACCTTTCAATTATCCATATATTTCAAAATATTTTTTTTTGTTCTTCGAGTAAAATAATCTTAGGATTTCCTAATCTTAAAAGATAAACTAACTTCACGAGCCTCACCGACTGAGTAAAAATTGACGTCGGCACCCACAACTCATCATAATTTTAACCTCGTACCAATTTCCGCCATATCAAACACCTATTAAACTTTTCCATTGCACATGTAATATTAATGTCAAGAAAATTTACATCAACGTACTTGTCATATAACCTTAATAATGTATATATCTAATTTTAAAATTTTACCAACTAGATCAAAATAATATTTGTTTGCTTCGACCACTTGCATTATTACACTGTCTCCCCCTTTTTATATTTGACAAGTCATTTAAAATAAAAAATTCAAAGTATAAAAATTTTAATTTAGACTCTTTCTCCTTGTAAATCTCCTATTTCTTCTCCATATTCATTTTAAAAATAAAAACAAAAATACACCTCTACCTCTTTTTTTCATTAACAGTGAGAATTTCACTTTCCTTTCCGATCCGGAAGATGATAAAGCTTCATCTTGAGAGAACAGTAAATTATTTGAAATCAGTTAAATATATATATATATATAAAAGATCGAAAACAAATTGTTTAATACTCCAGTTTCATTGAGATCGTAATGGCATTGTGAAAGGCATGCTCCCACTTAGGGCATAAGTTTCGCACGCTAACATCAATTATTCAAATATTGCACATGGTTGTCAGAACGAACCATGAATTCGACCATTGCTCAACGACATAGAAAAACTGGCAGGATACTAAAACAATTAAGAACGAAATAACAGATCAGAAGAATTATTTAAGAACTTTAATCCATGTCAGCTTCAATTTCTCAATGTACTTGTAGTTATACGGAATAATGACGTATAAAGCTAATATATTTATTAGCTGCGTATAATAAGATATTACAAAGCCAAAAACGTCACTGTTTCGGGCTCACACCCGTGGCAGCATCAGTTGGGTCCAGATATCGCCACACTAACCCTAAAGAGCTACCAATGATGTTCATAATAATGGCTGATAGTGCAGGAGGCAAAGCGACCAGCGGGGATCCAAAATGTGCAGTTGCCAGTACGACGCCCAAGGATGAGTTTTGCATGCCGACCTGTGCATAACAAATGAGCAAATTTCAGCATCGTTTGAAGTGTTGTGCATCTTCTGAAAGTTGACTCAGGGCTATTCTAATAATCTTTTGATATTTGTATAGAGTAACCTCAGCAAGCATCATGATCAATTATGACATAGAAAGAGAAAAGCAGTAGATCTTCAACCAAACATGAAGCAGTGGCAAGTTTGCCTGAATTATTGATCCCCTCGCGCCATCCAGTGACGTAATTCCAAATTCAATTAAAAAGAAAACATGAGGCAAGGATTCCAATGAACAACTTGGCAAATACATGACCAAAGTCACATTTAGATTTCTTTAAGAAGTTAATTTTGAATTATATTGTGTACCAAAGATATTTAAAGTACCACTCCGTATTTAAAAAAAGTGTTTTGGTCTCTGACACATGGTTTGTATACCATGAGCTCCTGGGACATAGTTGAATTGGTTACGATGGAACAGAGTTGCTGAAGTGAGCAAGGATTCGAATCTCGACGAAATTGAGGCAATGCCCTCCTCCGTCGTAGTCAACTACAACTTCTTAATTTACCTCCTCATAGATGGTCGTAAGGCCGACTATATGAGGCCGTTGGGGTTACAGATTCCACCTTGCTAAAGTATACCATGTTGCATCGATCTAATAGTTAGGATGTTTCAATATGCTTTAAAGCGTGTTGAGGGAGTCACACTTATATTGGCGTAACTGAAACTAAATAGTAAGTACAAAAAATAAATAAAATATTGTCAACCAACCAGGGAAGGGACTGGTATCGTTGAAATTAGAACAAACACAAGTATTGAAAATGAATGCATATCAGTAAAGTACATGAACCAACACTATTGTAACTAGAACAGATGGGACATTGGTATGGGAAAGGAATACATATTGGTTTGTTTGACTTTCATATCATCCGTCTAGTTACTACTGCTTTTCTTTCTTAACCTCCCCTCTTTTTTATCATGTCTAATCTTCTCCTCATGATCGGCAGACATAACAGGAGGATGAATTATTGAACGAGAATCATTCAAAATTGGCCAAGATACAACAGGATAAGGGTACACCAATTGGCAACAAAGAACCTATATCGGGGTGAGGGGCAATGACATTTATCCATGCTCACATGGTATTGCATGGCATAAGGCCAAACTGATATGTTTTTCAACCTTTACCAATTGGCACTTGGCACCATGGTACCATGATTAACAAAACTTTTAAACATTGAAGCTGCCAAAATCGAATGAAAATTCATTCTTGAATACAGAGTACCTCAATTGCAATTGCTCTCCGTTGTCTTTCTCCTAAGCCAGATATTAAGGCTGCAAGATACCTGCAAGTGTGTAGGCATTGTTAGAACCATAAAAAGTAAACAATCCAATATCTGACTCCTGAGAACATCACCTCATCAATCAGTTCAATGAAAACAAGAGGACAGCAATTGTTACCACAAATTTCAAGTGAAAAGAATAGTGACCAAATTGGCAACCCATCAGAATTTAGATGAAGAATGAAAATCACACCCTAGGAAAAAGCCTGCAAGATGTAGCAAAATCACTGAGACTATAACAACACCCAATTCACCAGAAAGGATGCCAACAGCTCCATTGGAAGCACCAACAGCTGATGATTTAATTCGAATAAAATTTACTGAGAATACACTGCAAAATAACCAAGAGGAAACATAAATCCTGTATCATACAAACAGAACAAGAACTCAAAATAAGATATTCAACAGTGGTCGAGAACAGACCTGCTTGCAAGTAGTGATGATGTTAGCACCGCAGCAAGGGGAGCATATGGGATAATGGCTTTCACTGCAGCTGGAAATGCACTTTGCAAATAAGACCCCAACAAAATTGGAGCAACAACTACCTAGGATGAAAAATACATTACTACCAAAGATGAAAACAGAAAACAATAGCAATTTAAAATCTCCTTTGAAACCTAATCCTTACCTGTAGGGTACTTAAAGAAAGTTTGATGGCATCCACAGGAACATAAGTTCCGGCAAGGAGTTTAGTTAAAAGAGGAGTAAGAAACACAGCAGCCAAAGTGGTGCATACAGTCATTACAATTGATAACGGCACATCCCCTTGAGCAATTAAGGTAACCTGAAATACAATATGGAAGATATAGCCATCACAAGTAATCAAAGTTCTATGGGATAAGAATATTTTCACCAATTCCTTTGCGTCATTTTCAAAAAATGCCCCCTTAAGTTTTAAAATCTTGGAGGAAACAAACAATTCTATCTTTATTCAATTTCTGGACTAATGATTTGGCCTACAACAAAGACTCTCAAGAGATAACTGTTGAAAACGTGTTAATATTCTTTCATTAAATGGGTAAACAATCTTCATACAAATTTGTTATATGATCAATACATGGGAACCATCTGCCAGTTTTACTGAGGCATAGAAGTTTCTATATATATATATATATATATATATATATATATATGATATAAATTAAAAATTAAAAAAAAAAATCAATGATGTTTGTCCAATTGCTAGTTATGGTGATTGAAAACAGGATTTGTTCCACCAGAAAGAATTCCAATCAAAATAATCATAGATGAATTGGCAATCTAACATTAAACAGCAGTGTAAATCTAGCTGCTCCAATTATAGCTAGAAATTTAAACCTAAGGGGCATCTGCATCTATTGCCATTCACCACATACACCTGACCCACCACACTATACATGAATAAGTGACAGCCAATTAAAAGCGTCAAAATCAAACATGAAAATCACGTGTATACAAAACAGAACATAAATTAATTCATTATATTTAATGAGAAACATGAGCATGAGCAACTCATTGTCTTTTTTTCACAATTGACTGATTTGCAAACCTCTTCATTTGGCAAAATATGACACCTGCAACCTAAGTCATTTAAAAATGTTCCATACTAGTTGGTTAGTTGAAGCTCAGGAAGGAACATAATTAGGTACTTCATTTGGTTGTGGCCACACCATAATTGCTGGAATTTTCACAAAATTCATCTTGATGGTTCCTCCATCCACAATATGGCTAAGGAAAATAAGTGTCTAATCAGCAAATAAGAACTTTTCTTTCTTAAAAATAAGTTGGATCTCTCATAGAACATAAAAAAAACTTGTTGCAAACATTATATGCTTCTCTATTCTTCAAGCCTAGATCATCCAGATAAACAACAACAAAGTGATTGAAAAAAGGTTGGAGTATCTTATTCATGAGGGTGCACAAGCTTGTAGGAGCATTTGTGAGGCCAAAGGGAATCACTAGGAACTCATGAGTCATATAGGAATGCAAGAGTTTTTAGTTCATCCCAATTATCCCGACAAGATACTATCCAGATCTCAAGTCTAATTTTGTTAACTATTTGGCATCCCCGAGTTGATCAAATAAATCAACATTGAGATGAATCAGGTGCATATCTCTAATTGTGATATTGTTCAAGGCTCGGTAGTTTATGAACAATCATGAAGATCCATAATAATTATTTTAGAAAAGGACTGATGCTCCATATGGTGCTTTGGAAAGTTGAATCCATGCATCCAACAACACCATATTGCTTCCTCAATTCATCTAACTAATTAGGGGTCATTGATAAGGTGGGAATGATGGTGGCCTTGTTACTTCCACCATCTCAATGCTATAGTACATCTCTCTCCTTGGTGGTAACTAACTGGGCATGTCTGGTGGCATTACATCATTAAACTCCTTCATGACTTCCAGTACTTTTATAGGTGGAACTTGGGAATCTATCATCTGTCTTTCCTCCATACGAGTTGTCAAGGAAGTAATCTCTTCATGACAAACACCCTTAGCAACATGCATTATGAGTAATTGTTGGAGCAGGTGGATCAAAACGATGGTCGATAGAGGGGAAGGAGGTGTGTGAATGTGATTCGTGCTTGCAAATGGAAAATTAATACTCTTACTACGATGTTAGCAAGGACATAACAAAAAGATTAGCAATGGAATCAATTATAAAGTACAAGCACATATCACAATGCTAGCATAGGCTTTTAACATGGGTTGACATCCCTATGACTCCTGCTCCGTGGCCTATATCACTCCCGGAATCTTCTATACTTTCTCCTTCTCAACAGCATGGAGGTAGAGAGACCTCTTACAAGATGTTCACAATTCATACAAAAGGCTTACAATATAGGTGTTAGGATTTACAATATGGCTTACTAAAAAAACAAGATACTAGCATGTAAAAATAGATGTTGTAATGAATTTGTAGCCTTTAGAACGCATTTAATAGCCTATTCCTCAAAGTGAATCTTTGATACAATCTTGCTATTTCGCGCTCATTTAATGTCTCGTTTGCACCATCAGTCAACTAATCCACTTAAGTCGACACCCAATCCATTTGTTATGGCTTTGTTGAAGGTGTCTTCTTGTAGCATATGTCCACCGATCATCAACATTAATTGACTTGTCTTATCAACTTTCACTGTTTCCCTTGCATCACGATCATTTCCTTTCGCAACTACTACTTCATCTGGGCTCCACTTGTCAAGTGCTCATAGGCATCAATATACACCATTCTGTTTGTTACTTAAGTCGACTACCTAATCGACTCAACTATTAAGCAATTAAAGGACTCATTTACTTGACTATTATGTTGACTGCGAGCAATCTAATGTGACCAAGTCCGTTAAATTGAGTGCTACCCTCATTGGAGTACATTTTCTCTCAAATCTCAACTCACCATACTAGCTATCTCCACCACAAGGTCATATCTCATCAAGCTTCTCATCCCTCAAATGCATTTAGCCCTTGGCTCTCTCCCTGTGCCACTATTCACACTATTTACGTAGTTCATCTCTCAGCCATCTCCTATCAAGCTTTTTGTCCCTCAAATGCATTGAGCCCTCAGCTCTCTCCCTATGCTATCCTTCAAGCTTTGCTTATGTAGTTCACTACTAGGCATAGCTGCACTCTGATGTTCTTTGTTTTGCAGTCCTTTAGATATCCCATATCATTCTTCATCAATCTTCACGAACCTTGAGTCATTAGGCAACAATGACCTTGACCATGCCAAATCATCTCTATGTGTGCATTTACTAAGTCCTTGTACACAAAAACACATATCAAATTACAAGGGAAGGTCTAACTTAAACCTTTTGCCTAAAAATCAAAATTTCTTGCACTGAATTGAATGCTTTAGAAACATTTGTACATTAAATGTTGCATGAATGGTAGCATTTTTTGCATATTTAGTTATTTACTTAAACTGAAGTAAACTTGAACAGTCAACTGCAAGTCTCTTAAATGTGTGGATAACCTTTGAAATTGGCATGATAGAAGCAAGTTAGTAGTCATTGATGCTCTACTTTGACCTAACCAAGCACTTAACCATAGAATTTGCTAATCTTCTTGCATGCTTCACCACTATTTGAGGTCTAAAGAGCTTGAAACATCTAGACATTACAATGAATTACCATGGAGCTACTATTAAAGCAAGGTGGCCCAAAAGTCAGTCTTAACCAACAACCAAGAAATAAAATGAGCAGCAAATCAACTATACTGATCTAAATCAAGTCATGCCCCTTCAAAAGGAATGCTCTAAAACACACCAAATCTATGATGCTTTACCGTGACCTGCTGACAAACCAAGTACTTAACCATAAGATTTGTTATATCTCTCTTTATGTCTTACCACCAACACAACCTTATAAAACCTCAAAACATTGGTGTATTCTGTGGGTTACCACGTGTGAACAATGTGCTATTCTTAACAAGGTGTGACTCAAGAACACACAACTCAACTCAAAATCATAAAGTTCCATTTGTTTCTCATGTGAACTCTGGCCCCAAACCATGCTTCATCTATTTATTTATAATCTGAAGGTGATGGTCCAATTACTGAATGCTCTTAATCTTCTCCACCAAGCGTACCTATGGTATGAGTGACGCTAAGATGCCAAGCTCTGATTTAACTTGTGTCAACCATATTAAAATTGAAGCATCAATGTACAAAATGAAACCTTCAATGAAACTCTTCATTGAAGGAAGATCTAACACTGAAGCAGAATTGGTCTCTGCTTTAACTCCTAAAAGTTCATCTCACAAGGGTCATCCTAAATGGACTTCAACCCTATTCGTCAACTGTGTTAGGCTTATCACCACCTTGAAAAATTCTTCAACGAGCTGCAATAATAACATAAAAGCTATATAAAACTATAGACCTGCTCCGTCGCCTTAGGTTAACCCTATTGAGTCAAGGTTGCTATAAAACTACACATATGTCATCCTTGGATTCCACATCCTAGAAAGCCAATACCTGATAGCCAGAAAACACTTATTGAATTTGGTAAAGAACTATTTTTACTCAGTCTTACCAACATTTCAAAGATGCACCTCATCCTTTTAACATAGATTAAATTACTATTCCATCAAAAAAAAGGCAATCAAAGTTAATCTGTGATCAAACTGCTCAGAAGGAATTCATAATATCCACTCCCAAATAGAAAAGCAATCTTCCGAGTTTCCTCATTTTTTAGGAGCTACTGAAAGCCACGTCTTAGATCAATCTTGAAATAGAATTGGTGCCTTAAGTTGGTCAAATAAGTTATAAATTCTAGGAATAGTCTAGTTTTTTATAGTCATGGCTTTCATTTGTCACAGTCTAATGGATTCATCCTTCTGTTTGATGAAGAGGATAACTCTCCACAAAAATGCAAAATGGCAGATAAATCACTTATTTAGGATTTCTTTTAATTGATATTTAAGCTCCTCTAGTTCCTTCAGTGTTATATGATATGGTGCATTAGAAATTGGTGCGCTAGTTTGTAACTCAAAAGCAAAATCAATTTGTCGCTCAGGTGGAATACTCCTCCATAAAGACATTTGGGAACTCATAAACTGCAGGGATATCACACTTCTACTTCTTGTGCTAGTCGACTTAAATACTAGAAAGCGAAAAGGCCCTCATATTCCTTCATCATAAGTGTACAACATGGAAAGAAGAAATCAAAGATATTGATCATTTACAGATTCCAACAAAATTTCAATGAGGTGAATCATGAGGAAAAAAGTGACTACCTTCTTTTGATGGATAAGTTGACATGGTTTGAATATAACCAATCCACACCCAAAATCACGTTAAACTCAGTGATCAAAGGTCTATGAATAGCACTCTATCTCCAATTTCCAACTTACAACTTTTTAGCTCTATTAGAATATTTAGGAATATTAGTTTATAAAAATATATATTTTAGAATAGGTCTCCTAGAATAGGTCCCTAAATCGGTATATAAATAGGGTCTTGTTTCTTGTAATAAAATAAGATTTTCCTTTATTATTTTACATGGTATCAGAGCGAGGTTAGGGTTAGGTTTATCCGCCGAACCCTAAAATCCCCTCTTCCTTCTCCTCTCTCTGTTCGTCGCCGCTGCTGATTTTTTTTCCTTCCCGGTCACGCGGGAACACCGCCTTCCTCACGTGAGCGTCCGTAGGTGAACGGAACGATCCTGGTCTTCTTGTTGTCCCTTGTTGCGTTTCCGGCCAGCTCTAGAACCTCCGCGGCGAGGTACTCGAGAACGGCGATGAGGTAGACAGGAGCACCGGCGCCTACGTGCTCAACGTACTTCCTGGCCTTAAAAAACTGGGTGATCCTTCCTATTGAATTAGGCGAACGGAGGAGAAGACGACGGCGGCAGTTTCTCCAACACCTGAACTTCCTCCTACATCGCCGGCCTCTTCTGCGGAAACGCCGCGCAGCAAGCGAAACCCAGCCTAAAGCAGCTCATCAGCGCTTCCTCCTTCCGATGGGGAACTGGAGCCCGGCCTTGCTGCTCCTCGAAGCAGTGAACCTAGGTTTATAGAACAGTTTAAAGCCCTCATCCTCTACGCCAAAACACCTCCAACTCCCGCATATCTCCGACTCCCGCAGATCTCTGCAACTGGTACTAGTCTCCTTGAGCTTCGACGCATAGAGTTCTCCAGCGCCGTAGAGAAGAAGCAGGTCGCTCAGCAGGAGTCCGAGCGGTCCAAGTTACTTGTCGCCCGTGCCGAGCAGGAGCGTCGTGCAGGAAGGCGGTGGGGTCGTCATAATAGGGAGAAAATCTGTTCTAGATGATCTTTACTCACATATCTCGATCTTCGAGTTCTTGGATTCTTGATTCCCCGGCCACCGATCATATCACTGGTAATAGATCCCTTTTTCTTCTCTCTCTACTTCTGGTTATTTACCCTTTATCACCATGGCAAATGGTTCTCAAATTCAGCCCCAAGGTG
>JBBMKF010000112.1:5736251-5746725 GCA_037834155.1 Curcuma caesia
CACTTTCGGATACTTTAATTTATACCCAATCATCCCAGGTCTACATCTCATCGGAGATGTTTACTTAAGATATCAAAGTATAAACTTCCACGACCAAGGTGACTTAAATACCACTAGAGTTGTCAAATGGACCAACTTATGACGGGGCCGACCAACCCGCTAGAAACCCATCATATGGTGGGGCAGGGTGGCCCGACCCACTAACTTGGCGGGTTGAAAAATTTTCAATCCAATTCAACTTAAGGCGGGTCGTGAGTTAGGCGGGCCAACCCACGGACCTATCAAAAAATAAAAAAATATAGAAAATATTAAACTTTTTAAGTTTGAATTGTAGTTTAAATGGGTCAAGTTGAAAATTTTTAAGTTTGTATTGTGGTTTAAATGGATCAATCTACTAATTCATTGAATTTTCTCTTTTAATTTTAAATTTTAAAGAAAAAAAGTAAAATTTCTCAACCCGCGGGCCAACCCACGCGGGTCCCAGGCCTAGGCGGCTTGACCCACCTGAACTCACCTTAAAATGGATTGATAAAATTTCAACCCAGTCTTTTTAAATTATTCGCTAAGGCGGGCCAATCCGACAGGCCTAATCCAAATTGATGGCTCTAAATACCACAAGTTAAAGGAAATTTGCACTTAAGCTGCATTGAGATTTTCATTGACATATGTATAGAACTATATGAAGTCTCAAGGCAAGTCATTCCAATGAACTAGTTACCTTTAACTAGCATCCACGTTTAACTCTCAATATCCAATGTCTTCAGTAGTGAGATCGACTGTTTGACTAGCCAAAGAGTTTAAATATGCTAATCTCAATAGAATCAATGACGTCCGTACTCATCAATCCCTCGACTAGGGATAATTTCAATACATTCATAATTGCACATGTAGAGATGTTCACTAGTTATGCTCCAATCACAAATTCTCTCATGCTATGAATCATATTGCCAACATTCAGTAATTAAGTTTAAGATCCAATCAAATATATAGAAAATGTGGCCTCAAATAGTGAATTGCTATTTTTTCAATAAATAGTATAACCGTAAGACGATTGCCTTGGAACACCTCTCAAATATAACAATGAGATGCGATAAATATATGTTAAATAAGATCCAAAATTTATGCATGAATCACACATATCAGACTACCTAATATATTAGCTATGAAGCCTTTGACTAGAGAACTAATTATTCCAACTAGTAGTTTACTAACTAGCTCAATCGTAGACCTTCATGTGGGCTTATGGTGGTTGTAAGCTAAGAAGTTTAGCATGATTCAATTGAATGCAAGTATTGGGTGAACAAAATAGTTATGTTCAAATAATAATTAACTAGATGTGAATCCAATTGACTAGAGGTTAAATCTAGTCAATTTGTAACATAGTTGTTGGCTTCCAATGGTTAAACCAATGGTTAAATTTGACTGTCCAATCGACTAGAGGCCTTTCCCATTCAATTGGATGTCACCATAATAAAATAATTAGAGTGCTTATTGTGTAAACTCTTTGAAATCTCTAGGCAAAAAAGGTTGCAAAAAAAATTTCTCTATAAACTTTTATGATAACATGCTCAAAGTGCTAAAAGTCCTCCAAAGGCTTGAATCAAAGTTGAAGGCTTCAACATAAGCTATTGGTAATCTTCTTTTCACATAGCTTAACATTTTATCATCTTTGAGAGAGGAGAGCTTATTGTAAACAACCATTGGTTGGAATGAATAGAGACTCGCCCCATGTCTCTTATTGATGAGTGGTATATTAATGGTTTTGTAGAGGTGTCACATCGAATATATCATAAGTCGTGAAGTAGAAGCAAAATGTCCGAGCCAAATCACATAATTGTGTTAGGATTATCTTATATTTATACTATTTATTTTCATTGTGATGTAATTGATACAATCAACCTAATGCATAAACACAACATACTAACTTTTGAATTGTTAGTATCATGTAAGATGTTGAGAATCAAATTATATTTATCATCTTTTTTACTCCCTGTCCCCCTAATTGAACTAGATGATCATAATAGATCCTATACATGAGTATTCGAAAGCCATTCAATAGTGCAGAGCTACTATTACTAATTAGTATTAGTATTCTCCAAAACAGGCAAGAAGCCCAGATCTACCAAGCCAAGTCATTCTACCTAGAGATTGAGAGGACTAGACAGTGTATCATCTATCTTCCACTCTCTATCCGTTCACCTTTGTTCAAAACTAATAAGCTTGAGGATATCACACCTTGACACGTTAAAAATATCATTAACAAGATTGCGATCAATTTTTTTTTTCTAGATGGAGCAAATCATAAACTACATTATACAAAAAATACTTGAATTCTTTGATTTTAAATGAATCTCTCGTGCTAATGACACTAAAAAAATATTTGATAGAATCGGAATATAGATAACATGGAATTGAAACATAGATCAAATATATGAAATAGAGATATTCTGAAGTTCCCTATGAGATAACCAACACAAAACTGACACCCAGCCCATAGTACACTACTCTATTTGGGCTTAATTAAAAAAATTACAACTCAACGAATGAAAAATACAGAGAGATGCAAAATTTCAATTCTGTTCCTCTTTGATTCCTTAAACAGTGGACCTTGGACTGGTCATAATGTTTCTCAAATGTTTTGGTAAACAACAAGCATTAACATCATTGCAGAAGCTGAGCACTCCTGGTGACAAAGACCTTTCGACAATATTTACCTGTTAATTAATTCCACTTTGTCAACTCATTTATGGTTTTACATGAACCTGAACTGTCAACTTAACCCATAAGTCATCCACATACTAAAGTACAAGATGCAATGAACAAACCAATAAAGAAAGTACAACTTAACCAGTATCTAATATTTTTAATTTGTTGTGACATGGTTAATTAAATACAATGAACATTTAAAAAAAAAATGAAAAGAAACATTTAATTAGGTTCACTAATAGGACGAGTTGCAGCCCTGTGGCAAAAGCATGATTCAAGTTAAAAGTAAAATTTAGCCCCTTAGTTCTCTGTCTTCATTGTCGCTTCTTCTGCAGTTCAAATTCACATAAGATTCTGTTTTTGGCGGTATTTGTTTGAGAGCTAAGTTATAAGCTTTTGAGTCAACAAAAGATATGGATTACTTCTTGACTTTAATATTTGTTTTACTCTTGCAGACACAAATCTACTTAAGTGTTTAGGCAATATTATAAGCAAAGATCGTTGGAAGAAAGATTGCTAGCTAGTGTTTTTTTTATTCGTTTGATTTCTTTACAACTTCACAATCTATTATTTGGATTGATACCCAGAAGTTAATTTCTAATGTAAATAGAGGTCATAAATGAATCAAACATTTTTAACAAGATTGGTATTTGATTTGATAAAAATTTATTTATATTTTTTCAACATATATAATGTTGTAAAGGAAGGTAGACGGTGGTGGGATAGTCAAGGATCACCTACCATCTTGGTCGCTTAAGCAATGCTTAGATGGTTGAATTTTTTTACTATTTTTATACATAATATTATAAATATTCATAATTCTTTATGATATTTATACATAAATAAGCTTCATATAATACAATATAATTTATATAAGATACAAATAAATATATAAATATAACTAATAATATAATTAATAAAAATTTATCATCATATTAATACCAAAAGTCTAAGTTTAAAATTCAAAGTTTTAATCCAAAATGATAACAAATTAACAAGGACTAGACTAAACATAATTAATCTTCTAAATCATCTACATATCCCCCATCAAATACATCCATAATCCTCTCAACATCATCGAACTCAAAATCAATATCTTCTTCATTCTCTTCCTTCGATGTATATAAATCCTCATCAAGTTCTTTAATAGGAATGTTCCTTGCACTCCTCTTTGGTTGTAGCACTTCATCTACTTCGGAGGTCTCTGTCACAATTCTCTAAGTCCAAAATCCGACTTGACCTCTGTAGGGATATTTTATAAAAAATAATAAATAAACGTGGCGGAACAAAATCGATCCATCTAGAGATCCATGTGAATGTAGTATACATGTTTGATCGAATTATCATCTTTATTGCGTGAACAGAACAATTCCGGCAGTAACTTGATTCAGTAGATTTTAGTACGATCAGAATGGTCGCGCCTCTTCGATATTCACACGAACACGTCCTTCGTTCATTGCACGAACTTAACCTTCAGAGAAGAATTACCTTCGATATGCTAGCAACTTGAATGGTTTGGCTAAGAGGAGAAGAAGAGGAAACTAAAAAGTGATCATCCACCAAATGCATAAAAAATAGCTTTTATTACTTATCTAATGAATACAAAAAGTCATCTAATGAATATAAAATGTCATCCAATGAATACAAAGTGTCATCCAATAAATATAAAACGTTTTTGTCTTTTGCTCTCCTTTTCATCAATGCTCCATTAATCTCTATTGATTGACATTAATCCTCTTTAGTTGTTGAGTCTAATCCAATGAGTCTAATTCAGATTAAACTCAATCCAATAATCCAATAGTTGGATTCATTTGAGTCTAACTCGAATTAGAATTAACCATATAATATTAGGGTCCATCATATTTTAGTCAAACTAAAATAAACTCATCTCTAAATCAACATGTTCTTTGTGTGTGACCTAATAGGTTCTTATAACGTTGGCAATGTATTTAAAATAATATTTTAGATATCTAAGAAATAAATGACATCTAGCAATGCATCATTGTTATCCAAGTAATAAGAATGTTAAGATCCGACATAATTTTTTTTTGTATCTATTATCTTATATAACTTGCTCCTTTTGTTCTTAATATCTATATTGATCTATGAGACATAGACCACGTCATCTCCTTATTAATCTTTGTGTTTCTTGATCTCTAAGTAGACTCACTTAACTAAATGAGTTCAATATCTTATATTAACTTATTTGAACATGACTATACATTTTAGTAGTCCTACTTAATCAAGGGGTCCATAGATATCACTTTCATCATATAGAAGGGATAAATCCCATCTACATCACTCACATCTCTCCGTATAACTTATTGCATATCTAGTGATCGACTTTATAGTCCACTTTGTTACAGATGACGTTTGTCGATACTAAAGTATACAACTCCTTATATAGAGAACTATAGTGACTTCAGATCTAAAGATTATTTATACTAATAGTCACTATGAGAATGCTTATGACACTCATATAACGATCCATGAAATATTCTCATGGTGGATCAATTCAATACATATTCTCTAATATATACTCATATATCAACATGATATCTTATATCCATAACTTGTAAGATTAAGTCATCAGTTGACCTACATACTAGTCTCAACGTATTAATATTGCTCTTGTATATTAAAATTTGATTAGGAATAGTTAACAGTAGTGTTCTATATATATCTACAGTCTCCCACTGTCAATTCAATCAATTGATATGCTGTAGACTAGAATCTACTACCTTAGAACATTATTATACTTATTCATATGACACAGATGTAAAGTAAATATAATAATCATAAATTTTATCTTTTATTAATAAAATATAATATAAAAATTTTCTAATTAATCATCTCATGATTGGCTCTAGTATTAACACTAACAAGGTCCTTTAAACAAGCTTGACTAATCAAGTTGGACCAAATCAATATTGGATCCTAAAAAATCAGATTCATTACTTAGATAGACCATATCAAAGTTATGATTCAGGGGGAAACAATAGAAAATTAATTTTTATTATTAGATAAAGTTACATGATTGCTTGATTTAAATATTTTTTTACATGCTTAGTTTAATTTATGCTTAATTTAGAATGTTTAGATAGAAAAAAGTTTAACTAACCCTAACAGCATAGTATCAGAAGATGATAATAGTCTAAGAAAACTTGGTTGAAGTATGTCTAGGTTGAATCATGAGCATTCTACCTTGTGCAATCAGTTGAGCAGATCTAATTGAAGCTACCTCAGTTCAATATGAGCTAGTTAGATCAAGATTTAGTACTAAGTTCCTTGGGCAGACTATTTTGGGAAAACTTTATCTTAGGCATATGGTTACTTTAATTATGTCCATTGTGACTCACAACAGCCTAGATACTTATCCTAAAAACACCAGTTTGATGGACCCAAAGCTATGTCTAAATCTAACACAAGGTTAGCTAACCTTCTTTAAGTTCAAAATTAATTGTAAATAAGTAAAATTGAAATACATCTCACAAAACCTTTAGAATCAACTTACTTGATAAGCTAGAATGGTTGAGATATTTAATTAAAATCAACAAACTATATTCTGCATGTGACTACTCTAACAATAGAAATTAGGATCTGGCTAGATAGATAGAATAAGAATAATATTTTTAATATTTTTTGGAACTAACCTAAGTCTTACCTTAGAAAGCATGAACCTATAGAAATAGGCAATTAGCATCATACAAGCACGTTAAAGTTAACGTATTTGTGCACTGAGCCATCTAGATTGGTATGAGATACTTAGATCTGCCTAGATTTCATATACTTATATCAATGCATCGTCATAAATTAGGGCTAAAAAATATCAAAATTGATCAAACTAAGTGACCCTTTATTGTTCACAATAAACAAATCACTTAAACTTGACAAACCCAATTGAAGGATTCTATTTATGATAGTGATGCTGGAAACAAAAGGTTAGTCATCTAATTAAGATAACTAATAACCAAATTAAGTGAATTTAAAGTTAGGTCTAAAATTGGAAAATTAGTTGATCGGTCTACTGAAAATCCTGATCTGTAGATTGAACATCGAACACGTGTCAAAAAGACAAAACATTGACTTATCGATCTACAGAAAGCCTTGATCAATAGGTTGATCCTAGTCAAAAAGGTTGACTGTCAGTTCGACTGACCACTGATGTTGACCACTCATGATCAATAGACCAATCCGTGCACATTAGTAAATAAAAAAAGCCTCAAGAACCAAATGTCGCTTCGAAAATTGAACAATCTTTAATGGATTTCCAACCCTATAAAAATAGAGGTTGGGATAAATTGACCTCACCTTAGAACACTCTTCTCCTCCCAACAGCGTCAATAGATTCTGAAGTCCTCTAATCTAAAGCATCCAAATTCCTTGATATGCCTCGGTAACAATTTCTAAATGATCCTTTGTCAATTCCATAGAATTTATAGTTATTTATCCTTGAATATTTTCATTGTAGCCAAAAATGTCGTTCTGAACAAGGTCCCTCTCACTCGACTATCGGAAGAACTTAGGTTGTATTTCGAGACTAGGACCCATGAGGTTGCAGGTACTCGATACTTAGATGCAGACTTTCTCCATACCCATTTGCCCAGATATAGTTGAGATAATCAATTATTATATGCCCTAACACAATTAGTCCACTGCCATCATCATGTCAAATTTAACTATTATGTAGAGTTTTACCACAACCTGACTCCTATAAATGACCTACATTATAAGACTAGGATTGCTTCACTAGATATGTTCTTTGATGTTGAAAATATTATGAACCTGCTAAGACTTAGAGAGTCCAATAATATGTTTCATTGTTTCCCAACTACCTTAGATAGTTGCCTAAACCATTTTCACATTTCACATTACACATCATCCATCAAGAGTTTTTTTCATACCCCCTACTGTAGAAAAGTACATGCAGTCAACCTAAGTATTCAGGACAACATACTTTATAAGTTCATTATAAATTGTATCCTACCACTATCTATTAAAGCCCTATATATGATTAGACCTACCACTTATTCTTTATGTATACATTTTGACATAGGCTAGATGTAAATATTGGACTATTGATATTTAGGGTCATTATCTATTATTTTGGATCAGTACCTCCGGTAGGGTGCATATGACTTGTTGTCACAGTATCACTAGATTCATGGCATCCTTGGGAGTAAATATATACTATATTGGACAGAGTCAATGTCTTATCTGAAGACATTGACAAAATAAGACTTAGACACTTATCTCTAGTTGGCATAGGATTAAGGACATATGGGACCTTCTATTACAAGACTCGACGTTGACCTGAATAGGCAAGGGAACTTGAGGAGGAAGAGTCTGATGAAGCTAAGATGGATGTTCCCTTACTCGGACTGCCTGGACCTGACCATGCCCAGTATGGACCCTCATTCACTCAGATTGGCCCCTCACAACCGAACGATTCAAATGCATAATTCTAGGAGATAGTCTATAGACACTTAGACTCTATTGATGGATAAGATCTGCTCTGTCCGACAGCAAATAGATGATCAACATCATTTGCTCTCATAGTAAAGTTAGCAAGAGGGACTTGATGGGTCAGAGAGAACCAAAGATCAAGTCAAAAGTCCTAGGGGTCAAGTGGTCGAATGCTAAGCAGAGAAAGCCCAAATGGACCTGGAGGACCATGGTTTAGCCAATGGTAAGTTGAGGTATGCTCTTACAGTGGAGTTGTTCTTTTGAAGGAAGAATGGGGTAAGGATGAATCCTCTTTATGGGGGCATCCTCAGGTGATAGTCCAATCTAGGGATTCATGTAAATTTCAAAGTTGAAATTGGATAGTGCTAACTATGTCAATTTTGTAGGGATCAATAGACCGATCGACCCAATTGGTAGATCGAATGATAGACCGAAAGGTTGGTTCAATATATACTAAATGCTGATGTGTCAACCTAGTCATCTAGTGTGCCGACATGGCATCCGACGTGGATTGGATGAGTCTCAAATGATTGATGTGGCACAAGATAAAGATAAACATGCTAATGTGGCAAGAAGATAGACTTTAACCAACTAACGTGGCTAAGGGTGCGGTCGAGGATAAGGATTGTGGCGCTGAAGTGGCAAGGAGCTTCATCGACTAGCTGAGGTGGTAGAAGCAGATTGGAGGATGGACCAATACCTTGGATCAGTTGACTGATCAACTAGATCAGGATCCTGATTCCAAGGCAATCGGTATACCAATCAAAGGAATCAGTAAACTGATTCAGGTCTATAAAAGAAGGCCTCGACCCAAGGCTTCTTCATCAATTGCTCAAGTCCTCTCACTCTCGCCTTGCTCTGAAATGCCGACCCTACGACGACATTGCTTTAACAATTGATGAGGAGCATCGAGACATAACATTGGCAATAGCTAGAAGAAAGAAAACTATGTAGTGAAGCGTGAAGGATGACTTGTGGAGCGAGATGAGGGCAAGATGCATCTAAGAAATGAATAACCTAATAGTAGATTATTGATGCAATCATGTCCTAAGTGATTAGGTTAAATCTTTGATTTTGATGTTTGTGCAAAGGGTTTAAGTTAAATCTTTTATTTGCATTTAATATATGTGTTAAGTGATGCGATGTGTTTGCATGGGAATTATTATTATTATTTGCATTATTTCCCTTTATTAAATGTATCACTTACATCCATCAAAATTAATTATTTATTTATTACCAAACCTCTACTTTATCGTCCTAAGTGGTATAGAAAGGTCCGGATCGTCTCTCTCGGACTCAATGATCGGATATTTATTCTAGACTATTGCCGGATTTTTTATTGACTTTATTCATTCCTATTTACTACCGTCATTTATTAACAATTGTTTATACAATTAATGAAATAATATTAAATCCACTAAACTACAACTTATTAAACATTATAAACACAATAATATGCATGCATACAACATGTCCATTTACATAACCTACAACATAAACTTACAACATACAAATTTATACAATCATTATTTATACGACATATAATGAATAAGTCATAAATACATACATATAAATTACAATCCAACCTTCTAAGTTATGCTACAACATTACTTATACAAACTTTACATTGAGATATTCACAAACATTACATGAATTACACAACAAAATTTCCTAATACACAGCCTATACGTTCATCCTATAAATCATACTACAACACGCAAACATGTTCACAACACTTTCACAACCACAACAGCAAGTTGATTCTACATAGATACATTATGCAAATTTCATTGATGACACAATTCAATTCCAAGTTGGATATCATACATAACCAGTTTCATTCAAATCTACAACCCAAAACATTCAACCTCCCGCACAACTACTTCATTAACACATAAAGTTCACTAAATCACAAATGCCTAGTTAAAGATCACAACCAGATTATCAAGCCTCATACACAACTAGCAATATTTTCAAACAAGAAATTCAGGGGGGTTTGAATCAAGTAATCAACCAGATGGGAAAGTCTTGAAAAACCGTTCCGGTAGATTCTTGCAGAACAAAAATTTTTCCGAAACGATTTCAAGTTGCCCTCATAGTCGATCAAACGAAATTTGATCGACTCGTTTAGATCATTGGGCTCTTGTGTTTGGTTTACAGGATTCAATATAAAAAGCATAATTTAATTAACGCGGAAACATTAAATTATACCTTTCTTCCGATGGTTCGGAAGGACGAAGTTTGTACCCGAAGACCTCTTGATCTTCTGCTGTATTCCTCTCCTCTTCTCGAACGTTGTGTG
>JBBMKF010000112.1:5795463-5806186 GCA_037834155.1 Curcuma caesia
CCTTTGCCGCAGGCTTCTTCAGCCAAAACCAAAAGATCATCAAAGATAAATAGGAGGCAAAAGTAAAATCTCCCGATTATATAGTTTTTCGATTTACCTTCTTATATGTAGTTGTGGAACCGATCGTGCAGAACTGTTGGGATAGTGAATTTTATTTTTTGTTGAAGTAGGATTAGATGGTTCACAATCATGTGAATTTTTTCACTTGTTATGAAGTTGGATTGCGCACATAAAATGAAATGTTCATAAAACCTTCCATCGCCAGTGTTCCTATGTGAGGCATCCTATTTGGCACCCCTTCAATTTGTAAACAACATTTAACTAAAGGACATACTTAAACTTTTGTAATTATCAAAACACACATTATGATTTTAGCTAAAGCTTTTAAAACTATTTTGATAATCTTCCAGTAGTGGTCATAATTATAAAAGTAAGGGACGCAAATTAATTTCTAAAATGATGGTCATATTTCAGCTTTGGATCATTGAAGTGTTTTTCAATGCATTTGTAGCAGGCAAAATGAAGAAGTAAAAATACGAACTGATTTTTTAATGATAGTGCCTTGGAGGGCTTAGAGATAATTGCATATTTCTAATTCTAAAATATATTTATCGATTGCCCCCTAATCTGTGGAAGTTTTAGTATGCTAAGAAATAAAGTAAAGAGGCTGCTATCGATAAATTGTGTTTTTTATACAGATGTACTAGAAATGAACCTTTCCCTCTGTAGATGCTCTAAAAAAGCACACACACACACATTAAAATGTCCTAAATTGCTTGTCCAAAATTGCTTGTCCAATGCTTTTTATCAAAATTTGTTATTTGTCTTTGCCTTATGGAGGATGTTGGGTCTTCAATGTCCTACCATATAATAATAATAATAATAATAATAATAATAATAATAATAATAATAATAATAATCAAAATTTATTTTGTTAAAGTGAGATTGGTTATATGAATCTAATAATAATAATAATAATAATAATAATAATAATAATAATAATAATCAAGTTTTATCTTATTAAAGTGAGATCGGCTATATGAATCTTTTAATGTTATTAGATTTTATCTTTTACAATATCATCATTTATATTTAAATAAATTTTATCTTATTTTATTATTACTAATCAAGTCTATTTTTATCTTCTTTTTCCTCATTTGATGAACTCCTCGTTTGATGAGCGTATTTGTCATAGTTTCATATTACCTAATTAGAGTATTTATTGGTCATCAAAGTACATGTCCGTACTGTAGGATGGTTAGGAGTGCTAGAAGGGGGGAGTGAATAGCGCTTTTGGGCGTTTTCATAATCTTCGACAAACTCGTAAAACTTGCGTACATAAAACAGAATGTGCAACGAAAATTGGCACAAGTACACAGTGGTTTTACTTGGTTCACAACTACAGGTTGCTACTTTAAGGCCTACGATCAAAGATCATTTCCGACGAACAATTCACTAAGTAACTCCCCTCTTGTGAAAGGAAGTTAAGCGCTTTACATATAATAAGTAGGATCGGTAACAAGTATACCGTCCTAAAATTCAAGTACAAAATGTAAAGCACTGAAAGTTATATTGATAGAGTATGGATGCGTAGACTTTGATGCAGCTCCTCGGCGTGACAACAACATTCCGATGAACTCTCTTCGTGTAGATGGTCATCGTAAGTCATCCGGGGCTTGGAAGTTTTTCCGGATGCCTCCACGTTGTTCCATTGATCCACATTCGATGCTAACTCGATACTTTTGGGTGTCTATATCCCTTTTCGGGCGGTTGTATGCTGACGTGGAGGTTCTGGATCAACTTTGACTCCACAACGTCTTATCCAGATTCAGGCACTTGGAACCTTTCTGGGTGCTTGGAGGTTGAAGTGTCCCGATCACCGAGACTTTGCCACCTTACCTACCTCGCTGGCCCGTTCCGCTGACGTCCGATCGTTTTGAATCAATCCAGGCATCTGGACCATCCGATCTCCTAGATTTAAATAAGGGTGGTCGGAATACAAAGTTTTAGTCCCTCCTTTCCTGCATTATAAGTTAGTGCAAAACACAAAAGTAACAAGAAAATGAATAGTTTTTCAAACTGTTTGATCTTGACTTTAAGTTTCCAATAAAATCCTAGGTCAAACTGACACTTACTATTCCCCTTATCGGAAACACGTCCTTACCCACTCTACTCGGGAGAATTTATCTTATGTCAATCAATTCCTCCAGACTTGTTGGATTTTTACTTAGCCTCAATCCTCAGTCCCTAGGACTTCCAGCGCTAGGCATTTAGTCTTCCAGACCTGCCTAGACTTCTACTTGGTGTATTTGATCCACCAAGACTTCCTGCCTAGTTCTCCTGACTAGGACTTCCTTACCTAGTCCTCCAAACCAGGTCTTCCACCTAATCCTCCAGATTAGGTCTTCCTGCCTAGCCTCCAGCTATGACTTCCATCGCCTAGTCGCAACTAGGGCTTTACTGCGCCTATCTGCAATTAGGGCATTACTGTATTTAACTGTAACTAGGACTTTTCTATGATATCTGCACACTCAGTTTAGCTCATCAGATTACTTTACACACTTAACTTAAACCCTTTATTATTATTAAAACTTATATTCGATCATCTGGTACTCCCTGTACAAACAATCTCTCCCTTTTTTATTATGACAATCTAGGTTTTAAGTTATGTTAAAATATTTACAATAACATAAAGGAAGTAACATAGCAACAAATAAGGCAAATCATCACAAGTATTAATGATTTAAAGTCCTTGACTCCCCCATAATTCAGGACTCCCTGAACTTAATTTTACTTTAAAGGAGAATACTAATTTTGAAATAATATCTTTTTCTTCTCTCTCCTAAATTTGACATGGTTTAGTTTTGATCAACTTCATACAAACCAATCAAGTCCTACCTAGATTTGAAAAGTATTTTGCAATAATTAAATCAATTTATAAAAAATTAACTTTGAAAAAAAATCATATTTTTCAAGACTTAACCATTTGAAAATCATTTTTCTAAGACTTAAAATCACTTTGAAAATTTTTTTGGGAGTTTTTAAAAATGTTAAAAATATTGTGAGTTTAACTAAATATTGTGAGTTTAACTAAATATTGTGAGTTTAACTTTGAATTCTTTATTCTCCCCTTTGACCTAATAAAAAAAAATATTGGTAAACTTTGTTTTTGAAAAAAAAATTTATAGCAATCATTTAATCGCATGAAAAATAGATATGAGTCAAAAGCATGCTATAATAAAAAATACTTGGATAAAAAATTTTCTCTCTTCTGCAAAAAGGTGGAATCTGCCACCTTAGCGGCCCCACACGATCGGCCCCATGACCATTTGTGAGAAAGTAAATCGAGAAACTGCAGTTGGTTACGATGCAAAAGGGTATTGCCTGACTTCACCAAGATTCGAACCCTTGCCGTCTTCTGCAAGTCTGCTGCGTCATAACCAACTCAGCTATGCCTCGGGGGAAAAAAATTATATGAACATCACATTAATATTAATATGTAATATTATAATATCCAAATAATGTTAAAATCAATGTAAATCAATATTATAACACACATCTTAACATTTAATTCTTTAAACACAATTAATATAGATAAAATATATTAATTTATTTAATATAAAATACAAATAAGATAGAATGAATAGACAATGAACTCTATAAATATTAAAATAAATATATATTAATAAAAGAGATATATTATTATAATATTATATATATATATATATATGACATGTAAATCTTAAATTTTTTTACCAAATCAATATGAATATTCTAAGTGCAATAAATTAATAGGATTTTCAATAAACAAATATAAACAAGCCAGCTTATTAGTTGTGTTAGATTACATGAAACTTTTTTCAGGTTTCGATATGTTAATTACAATAACCTTATTTGATATAATTGAAAAAAAAATTTATTATGATTAACATGATATAAACTCAAATGCAATCAACATTTTAATTAATGCAATCAAATCAGGTTGAGAAAAAGAAATATATACGTAGTTTTAAATTTTTTAAATCCTACGAAAATTTTTCATCCATTATTGAAATAAATATCGAAAAATATAAATGAATCTGATGGACAGTTCGTCATAAATTTTTCAAACTTTTCAAATTTAATATATCCTGAATGAATGAGATTTAAACACTCATTATCCAAGAAATCCATCCCACCTCTTACCATCACACGGTAATCCTGATATATGGTGGATGTAACTTCGATTTAGAATCATAGGTAAATGCATTTTTTACCACATACTTCAATCTAAATTGTCGATAAGTGCTGATGAAAATTGTTTTAGCTTGCTACAAATCCTTAATGATCATCCAACCACTCAAAATCCTTCGTGGTTAATTGGATTCATTAGGGGAAAAGCAACTACTTCTGCTCCATTAGTTCCTATGCTTTGGATGTTGATACAACATACAAAGAAAGAAAAACAAGCATCATCAAGAAAAATATATCGAAAAAAACTTGAAATATTCTATGAGAACAGTTCCTATGCATCATTATGAAGGTCTTAACCAAAAGCTACAGAGTAAGACACTTTGATCAGATCAGTATCATGCACTCGAGATACCGATGCTCACCCGCTATTTTAAGCAGCAGAACGCGTAGATCTTCATGCCGAATAGAGCACGAATGGTACTGCAAAGCATGTAAACAAATATAGGATTAGAGTCAGTCAGCTAGAATAACTTGTAAAGTTCTAAGTAAGCAGTTTAGGAATATTGATTAGTGGTTTACAACAAGCGAAAACAAATTCAGCTACTAATGCATTGTGTACATTCACCAGTCCTGATATTAAACTTACCGACTAAAACAATGCTCAAGAGAAGTAAAAAAGTCATCCATAGATATTGGAGAAGATGCATTTGTTGTCGTGTTTCGTCTATACGTCTTCGGAATGCACCAACTTTTCCGGTAAGATGTTGTGAAGTGGAAAGCTTAGAGCCTTGGCTGCACACGTTTGAACAATTTCTGGTCCTTGCATTCATTCCATTAACTCGCTGATGAAACACATCGACAACACTGAATCAGTTTCAGCTTTGCATTCATTCCATTAACCTTTTGTCTAAACAATTGATTAGTAACTAAGCCTTGAATTGTCGTAAACGAGATTGTATTTGTATTCATCAAATATGGTGACTGAAACATACTAATTTATGAATAGTTTGTTGGTTCCTATTTCCATTGTGTATATAAACCAAGCACATATGAACATAGGATGTACCTGAATGAACTGAATTACTCCTTTCAAGCCGAGGTAATACGATAAGTCATGCCTCTGATTTTTAGATTTCCAAATCTTGTCAGATATATGAGTTTCAACTGGTCTATTTTCTGTATCTTCGTCGGCAATAACAATTTTCCAAGCACCAACTTCTGATGAACTTAAGGGATTCATTTGCCCACGAGATTGGTCTATCTCTGTAGCTTCCCTTTCATATGGTTCTTCGGCCACAACTTCAAAAGCATCTCTCTTATTTAACATACATTCACTGTCATAGCTTCGAAGGGAATTGTAACGACAACGATCAACATGTTTTGCTTGTTGTAGATCAAGTGGCACCCCAGAAAGAAAATCTGCAAGGTCATCTCGTTCTTGCTTATCTAATTGAACCCAACGTAGGGGTTGCTTCCCTTCTTCAATCAATGAACCACTCAACCCTTTCTCGATTCGCATAATTTGGTTCCCAATTGCAGAAAGAAATTGTTTGTGCCTAATGACTGCAGCATCCTCAGGAGAAAGACTCCTGTGGTTCATTTCGACAGCTTTTTCAAAGTCCTCCAGCTGCACCAGGAGAAGAAACCATTACTGAACTAAATCGATGTTCATATGAAAACCAACAAAAAATGGAACGAAACAAGAATTAAGTTTCATCATTTCAACATCAAAAAGTGATCAATGAGTGAATAGAACAGGTTGTATGATGTAGCTGGGGAATGGGGAAGAAAACAACCTGCCACTTTGCGGTTCCCAGAGCAGTTTGGAGTTCCCTTTGCAAGTCATCTGATGCTTCTGAATCAAACCTAACTTTGTGGTTCCTCATCCACATTCTATAAAAGGATTCCAGTCTGAAACAAGCAAAGAGAATGGACACATTGAAGCAATCGAAGAGAAGAGCTTTTATTTCGACAGATAAAGAGAATCATGGTTCAGAAGTAAAAACTGTGAAGAAGAGGGGGGGAAAAAACAAGAGCAGCCTTCTACGACAAACTCTCTATTAGCAATCAGTGAACCCTAGAAAATTCCCCTTATTGCAAAATAAACGTCAAAGATTCAGTTTTTTTCACGTAAACAAGAAGAAATCAGCAGCATACGTATCGGCCGATTCCTGAACCTCCTCCGCCGCACTAAAAAATGCATCTTTCTGCCACTGATCGAAGCTACCACCGGCCGCCATGAGAAAGAATGAGGAGCTCCGCCGTCAGAAAGACCCGAAATTGAACGAGACTTTTTCTAGGACAAAGGTTGAAGACTTCGCTGCCTTTCCAGGCGGGAAAGGTGCAAGAGCGCCCGCCAACAACAACGGCAACACCAGAGGAGGAGGAGGCGGCGGCGGAGCAAGACGAAACCTTTGCTACCTCTCCAGGTCACAGGGATTGGAAGGAAAAACTACGACGAGAACGAATCACTCGGGATACTTTACTCTTTCGTGCGTCTCCATCGAGCGAAGCACCACCAAAGCGTGGAAGTCCGACACGGCGCCGCGGTCGGCCATGGGAGTCCGACACGGCGTCCACTAGACGCGTGTGGGCGTGTTCGATTTAAGAAGACTCACGCAACCTGTTGGCACCCGAAACTATCTCTTCCCACTCAATGATAGGATTTAAGCGGGCCCCACGTCGGGAAGTCACGTGGACTGCATGGGTTGGAAGGTGAAGGAAAAGATGGGAGTACTGCATTTAACTGCGATCACGCGGCACGCGTGGCTATCTCTGAGCCTCCGAGGACGAAAAAGTACTTTAAATATTACAATACAAAATCTAAATTTTTTTAAAAGATATATTTTTTGTTGAACAGATAACTGCTGAAAGCATCTAAGTAGCAAGTCCACCTCAAGATGAATACTCTCTTATTTCAATTTTCCCAGAGTCCCCGATAGCACAGCCGAGATAGCAATGGGTTCTTTGTCCAAAATAGAAGTATTGAGAATCCAAAATAAGATTACGACGAGACAAGTCATTTATCATTATAATAGGTGTCAAGTGGAAGTGCATTGATGTATGCAACTAAGGCATCCTAACAGACCGAGAGATTTGAACATTGTTCCTACAAGACTTGATTAATTCGATCATGCATTCGCTATCTATTTTCATTGTTCAACTCTTTGACAATATGAAAAACCAAAAGTTCTCCCCACCCTCTCTATCTATCCAAGGGATGGAAGGGCAGAGACCTTTGGTGCTCCCTTCCAATCAAGAATTGGGGTCTCACAATCACTAGCAAATATGCTTTTCTCTCATGCCTTTTTTGTTCATGGTTTGGTTCGATATTCTAGTGTCCTAGATGTAGAGGAATTACACTAATCCATCCCGAACTTGATGGTTAAACTCTACTACGATGATGATACTGTAGGGGAGATCTTGCAGAAAAATAGCTCGACGCTAGAATGATAAAAAGCTTAACACCCCTTATTTGATTTGATTTTTTCTCATTATTAAGAAAAAGATAATATTTTTTTGTTAAAAATGCCCTCCTTTTTTCAAATGTTAAAAAAAGTTCTATAATATTTCTCATTTTAATAATATTGTTAATGATCTCAAATTTATCTTGAAGGTCAATAAAAAAACTTCTATGAGATTCAATAATATAATATTATCCTAAAATTCACGAAGAAATGGCATAATCCCATAAAAATGCGCAAAAATCTCTTCAATCAATTTTTATTTACAACAAACTTTTAACAATGCCACGTAAATGCATTTACACGCATAATGTCACCGTTACAACATTACCAAATAGTCCCTCAAAATTAGCATTTTTATGATCAAACGCCAAACTCTACAATTCAACACATAAAATAACTCCTTCTTTCTCTTCTTTAACTTTCTTCTTTGAATTTCAATAAAAGTTTGTTTCAAACTGAATTAATGATGATCTCGATATCCTCATTCTCACTGTGCTTCGATGGCTTTGCTAGAGTTGTCCTTCAGCAAACTTGATAGGCTCTTGCAAAACTGCATATATATTTACATTTAATTCCATAAATAAATTTTAAAAAATGATTCAATTTGCAATTTTATATTTAAAAATATCCATTAAATAAAAAAATCATGATAAATTACCTCTTTGTAGGCACTTAAATCCCCAGCAGATTTTGAAACTTCAATAACACAATATTTTGGTGTCACCTCCACCACCTAAATAATAAAAGATAATAATAATAATAATAATAATAATAATAATAATTGAAATATAAAATATTGGCATTGTACCTCTGCTGATAAACTACAGTGTGATATACTTCTTGATAATCCTTTGCTGACATGGAGTCTCACCTTGAAAATTATTATAAATTATGATAAGAAAATTGTATAAGTTGATAATTTTCTAAATAAAAGGGGCAAAATTGCATATTAATATTTAGAAATACACTTTTTTGCAAAATTCACCACTTGATTTTCTAGCATTAAGAAATACAAAATCTTGCATATTTAAACGGGATTAAATATACCTTCTAATTATATTTTGACTTATCCTTTCCAATATTATGAATATATATTTATAATTTTAAATTGAAGAACAATAAAAATAGGATAAAATAAAAAAAATGCCCTTCATTTCTAAATCATCAAAGTGGATCTCACTTTTATGCTTAACTTCACTCTATCCTGTATATTTATTTAAATATTTTTTTAATACTATTATGTACATTATTCGTTTTTTATTTAATTTTTATATTATAATAATTATAATTTTGCAACTGTCAGAATGCAATTCAATTCATTATTATAATATATAAGAAATTATAATTGTTATAGTTGTAACAATTATAAAATTATAATATATCGAAAGATACTCATATTATTTTATAAAAAAATTGAGGGGTGAACGTCTTTTTAATAAAAAATTAAAATGCCACGTTCAGATCTTTTGACTTTTACTCAATAAAATAGATATATTTGCATTTGCCTCTAAAAACTAGACTGAATATAATTCTTACCCTGGAATTATTTATTCTTTTGACAGATAGGTCCACATCTTTGGCAGCAACCTCGATCTTGGCAAACGTTTCATCAACAGGGTGCTCTGAGCCAAATTTTATTTTCTAAAATAATAATAATAATAAATCAAAATTATCAAAAACAATTCCTTAAAAAAAATATTTTAAAAATCAAAAATAAAAAACACACCTCTTCCTGAAAAAGCCCAGACAGATCATTTGACATGGCAATGAGCTGAAAAGCATTAATAAATCTCCAAGAATTATTTCCCTGCAATAAAATATAATTAATTAATTCCATCCCGAGCAAAATATATTATAAATTTAATTAAAAATATATATCTTACTCCATGGTTTTGTGTTTCACCACTGGAACTTTGGCTCAAATTTTCATCACAATCAAGTCCAACATTTTGCCTGTAATCCACTTTAAACCACTCTTCCTCTAAGATATCTGAAGTCTTCGCCCTCTGAAAATATATTTAATTTAAAAATAAAAATAAAAAATAAAAAAAACCATTTTTGATAAATACTAATTTCAATTAAGGCCATGAGAGAGTAAGTACATTGGTTGGCAATGGCTCCAAAATTTTGGAAATAAGCTTCTTTTGTGCATGAGTGAACCAGATAGGAAATGTATAATCTGCCATAGCAATCTTTTTCCAACAAAAAAAAATATATAATTATTTTTAAAAAAATTTAAATTCGATCGATTTGGTTAATTCAGCTCGATTACCTTTCGGTATAAGTTGGTGAGGCTTCTGTCTTGGAAGGGCAGAAAACCAGCAAGTAGCTCAAATAAAACGACACCACAGGACCATATATCAGCTGCAGCTCCATCATAGTTTTTGTGGATGATCACCTAAAATTTTTATTTAATAAAATACAAAATAATAATTATTAATGTTTAATAATATTTATTTTTTTTAAGTTAGTAATTAAATATTTACCTCTGGTGCCACGTAGCTGGGCGACCCACAAGCAGTAGACAGCAAGTCTCCTGGCTGAAATCAAATTAAAATAATTAATAAAATTCTTTTTTCTAAAATAAAAATCTTTATTTTTGAATAATTTTTTAGCATTTTTATTTTATTTTTTACCTTTTTCAGCACGCTTAGTCCGAAGTCTGATACTTTGAGGTTGCCCTTACTGTCCAATAGCAAATTCTCTGGCTGCTTAATTATTATTTTTTAAATAAATAAAATATTAATTAATCATGAACAAAAAATGGTATAAAAAACTTAAAATTAAATAATTAACCTTGAGGTCTCTGTGATAGACTCCTCTGCTGTGGCAGTAATCCACAGCATCAATTAACTGATGGAAGTATTTTCTGGCTTCCTTCTCGTCTATTTTCTTTAGGTAATCCTGACAATAATAATAATAATAAATAAATAAATATATATATATATATAGAGAGAGAGAGAAATGCTACATTACGCGATAAGAAATCCGCGACCCATACGCGACACCCGTGACCTACCGCTACCGCCACCACCCTCGCTGCACCGTCTGACCACCATCGGCCGCCGCCTCGGGCGCGATCG
>JBBMKF010000112.1:5806286-5823544 GCA_037834155.1 Curcuma caesia
ATCCCTTGGATCCCTTAAAGGGTTCCGGTACAGCCATTCTTTCAAAGTAAAATACTTTCTTTTATACATTTCTTTACATCATAACTTGAATGTTCCATTCATCATTCCTTTCCTTCATGGTGAACATTCATGTCTTTCAATCATTTCTCATAAACTTGACATTCGTTAACCCTAAACCGACCAAACGGTGAATCATTAACCCTCTAATCGATCAGAAGATCAATTGGTGGGTCTTGAATCGAACCAAGGTCAATTGGGTTACTGTTTTTCATCACAGAGGCCTCTGTAATCGATCACATGATCGATTACAGGGCCTAATCGATTCGGAGATCGATTGGGTTTATTCACGGATCACAGAGGGTTCGGTAATCGATCGATTGATCGATTACCGACCCGTAATCGATCAGTTGATCGATTACGGACCTTTAATCGATCAACCGATCGATCAAAAATCGCTGATCCATTCCTCTTTAACGCATATAATCGATCCTTCGATCGATTATACCCTTGGTAATCGACTGGACAGTCGATTACCAGGGGTTCTGTTCTCGGTTACAGTTTTAGACTTTAACCACAGATTTAAACATAACCATTTAAACATAACCGATTTAACATGATCTTTTAACAATCGATTAACATGATATTTTAACCATAGATTAAACACGGTATAACATATTAAACATGGTATTTTACTCTTGTAACATAACATCTCATATCAGATTATTGTAGTTATCCTGGTTACAGAACGAATGAAATTGTTAAAATACACTCGTAAACCTAATACATGCTTAAACCACTACAACATTAACAGATCCAATTCATATATTGTAGATTATCTTATCCAAACAGATTACTATCATATCACGAGAACCTAAGCAGATTCCAACGTTTATCTCTAACAGTTTCTAAACAAAATAATTCTTAAGTTCATCAGTTTATCAGTTCAACCACATTATCAGTTTATAACAGCATGACAACAATTTAAACTTAACTACTTTAGTGAACAGATTCGTTTACACAATTCTAACATGTATAGGAAGCAAAAGTAAACTCTAACAGGCTTCCAAGTGGTTCAATACCGAAGATTTAACACGGCATATGAATAACTCAACCCTCTTGACTAAACATCATATAGCATGGCATTCATAGCAATTATCCTGCAGGGAGGGGAGACTTACCGTGCGCGTGATTCCTAAAACCTTCTAAAACTCCTTTGGTTTCTCAGGCCGGCGACGACAAGGGACAGCAGAAACTTAAGAGCAGAGAGGAGAAAAGGAAGCGAAAAGAGAAAAGCCTCGAGGCGGAGGCTTTATAAAGAAGAAGGGTCGGCAGTTTCTTAACCCATCATCCCACGTAGCCAGGCCACTAACTCCTCTCCGTTTAGGTTATTGAAATCTAATGCAGCCTTAGGTTTAACAAGCATTGTCCTCTTTCCTTATTAATCATTACTTTCTATCTCATATGGTTAACTTGGCTTTGCTCATACATGAGGTCTAAGGGTCAATCCCTAGCACCTCCATATTTCTTTTTTTTTCTTTTTCTTCTTTTCTTTAGCAAAAGCCTTTAATCCCATACAAGAATTATTTTAGGCCATTTCTTTTTGCCTAAATGTTTATTCATTTTTATCATTAATAATTCTATCATTTACATAGCCCTTTATCCAGAATTTATTGAAGGAAAATTCGGGTATTACAATTTTAGTGGTAGAACAAGAAAGTACAGGAGAAAGTGAAGAAAAAATAAACAACCTATAATTTATTATACACATGTAAGAATGAAGAAGACTTTAAAAAGTATGTAGTAGCTAAGAAAGAGACTAAAAAAGTGGTGAATGAATCAAAATAAAACTTTTAAATGTTTATATCGATAGCTGAATATAAAAGAAGGGGAAAGAGACATTTATAAAATAACTAAAGCGAGAGAGAGAGGAAAACAAGAAATCTTACCTAAATAAGCTGCAACTGGGTACTAGTGAATGATGAAGAAATAAAAGAGCGATGAAAGATGTATTTTCATTAACTTTGTTATGAAGATTTATGTGACTAATTTAACTTAGGTAATTTAAGTAGGTCAAAAGAGTGTAGAAATTTAAATTTTTATCATAGAATTTAAATTTCAAGAGTAGAATAAATTTTAAATGGGATGCAAAATAGAAAAGTGATTGAACTAAATTATATTCCGATAGAGGTATGGAAGTGGCTAGGGAAGCAGGATATTGAATGACTTGTGAAATCATTCAACTTGATATTCAAAATGAAAAAAAGGTCTGATTAGTGGAGGGTAAGTACTTAACCCCTATAAAAAAAAGAAGACGTACAAAATTAAATGAATTATAAGGACATTAAGTTAATGAGTTATACCATGAAACTTTGAAAAAGAGTGATAGAAAAAAGATTAAGTGAGAACCCTAACGATTGAAAATCAATTTGGATTCATGCTTGGAAGGTCGACAATATAAGTTATATATTGTCTCAGACAACTTATTGAAAAGTATCGGGAAAAGAAGCAAAAATTATACATGGTATTTATCAACTTAGAAAAAACTTATGATAGACACTTGAGGGAAATTTTGTAGAGAATTTTAGAAAAGAAAGGTTAGCATAATGTATATTGAAATAATATTTTTACGAGAATGCATTGATAAGAGTGAAGACTGTAGGCGGATTAATCGAAACCTTTTTTATAAAGATAGGTTATATCAAGGATCAACTCTAAGTACATATCATTTTATACTAATCATGGACGAACTCATTGGATGTGATACATCCAAGACAGAGTACCATGATACATGTTATTTGCAAATGATATTGTTTTAGTAGATGAGATATGTGAAAGAGCTAAACTTGAATCTTGGTAGAAAACACTGGATATGGAAGTGAAAGGTTTACTAAGTAAAGATAGAATATATGAAATTGAAGTTTAATGATATTAAATGTAGTAAGACAATTGTTAAAATAGAAGATGACGAGTTACTTGTAGTTGAGAGTCTTAAGTATTTAGGATCAATTTTGGAAAAGTATGGAGGGGAGAAATGTTTTACATAGAATATAAGTAAAATGGTTAAAATAGAAGAGAGCATCAAGTGTTCTTTGTGATCGTAAAATACCTCTAAAACTCAAAGAAATTTTTTATAAAATGTTAGTTAGGCCTATATGAAGCTAAATGTTGAGTAATGACTCAAGCACATGAGCAGATGTAAGGATGTTAAGGTGGATATACGGACATACGAGGATGGACAATATAAGACATAAGAACATTAGAGAGCAAGTTGGAAAGTTAAGGTTATGCGCATTTAAGGAAAACTTCAAGAGACACATTTAAGATGATACAGATATGTATGTAAACGACTAATAAATAATCCAGTAAGGCAATATATGACTATGACAAACACACATTAAATGAGAAAAAGGAAGACCAAAGAAGACTTGATTAACAATGATAAAATAAGATAAAATTTATTTAAATACAGACGATGATATAGTAGGAGATAAAGTCCAATGGCGTAGGAGGATCCATATAGCCAACTCCACCTACTGAGATAAGACTTTATTGTTGTTATTGTTGTTGTTGTTTATATTACAGGATTAAAATGTAATCTTACAATTATAAATAATATGTATAAGTAGAAGGGGTTACTTAGGGAGGATTAAGCACTAAGTTTTTGATAATGTAGTACTATTTTAAGGTTTGATTCATTTTGAAATTCTCCACTTTCATTTTGAAAGTCTCACCCTCTTAGTCATAAATCCTAGCCGGGTTGCCGACAACAAATTAAGGAGGCAAAGCAATTACTTATGTTTTGGTGCTAACCAATGAATTTATGAGTAAAAAATGTCCCCACTTTGACTTTTGGTTTAATTTATTTACCATATTTGGTATGTTTGCGCATCCTCTTTGAAGGGATATCCATAACAGAATCAGGTAAATTAAACAAGTTCATTAGTGTATTTTTATTTTAGGCCACTACCATGTTTTTAGAGCTCTAGGAACATATCCAAGTTGTATTTTTTACCACTCTACGTTTATCAAGGTGATCGACCTAGAGTTGTAAAAAATGCAAGTGTAAAACTACTAGTTCTCTTAGAATATCCTAAAAACTGATCTATGCTCTCACACTTGCGTTTTCACGCTTCCAAGTCCTTAGCATGAAATCACCAACCCATCTCCAATGTGCTCATGGAGATCCAACATCCATCAATACTCAAAGATCCATCTATACTCATTTCACCTTGGCGTTTAAAATGTCCAAGTGGAAAGATTTAGGTATTCGATACTCTAGGTAGTGCCTTGTATATATATATATATATTATTCATCAATGTATTATTACACTTAAGACCTTGTAATGTATATTATTTTTAAATAGGCCCCTAACACTCACCTCCCTTAAGCTGGTGCAAAGATATTATGAAAGCCTAACTTTTTATAAATATTCTTGATTCTAGGAGGATGATACGATCTCCATGCCACATCATCAACCTATGCCACATCATCAGCCTATGATGCCACATAAGAAGAATATCATTTATACATATTCTAGAAGAAATAAGAAAGCATAAGCATGCAATGCATAAAATAGGGAAGATGGTTATAACTTCCATTGATAATTACCACCTATTTACAAATAAGGAAGATAGGGTAGTTATGAAGTTATAACCATCTTCCTTATTTGTAAATAGTATTTATATAGAATTTAGGACTAATAAGGAGATTGTCTTTGAAAATTATTGTTTATTTCAATATTAGGAGGGTTGTGCACTCCATAAGGATAAATATATTGTGAGAACTCTTTCTTGTTTTCCTTAAGATAAGTTGTCCTTAATATTTTGGTATCAGAGCCAAGTTATCCTTTCCCACTTCTGCCAACTGCCACAATGGTGAATACTCGATCAACTCTGACTCCTAACGAACCTGTACGCTCTTCTACTCCTCCCATATCGAACGCCATCATACAACAACTTTCGACTATTAAGTCCAAACTTAATAGTATTGATGCCTTAGCCACTGATGTGGATGGTCTAAAATGACAATCTCATATTCCTATGATGGGAGATACGAGCCGCAAGAATGTTGCGTGACAACGTTCACTCCATGCCAACGAGTTTGATGCCGAATTACTTTCATGGGAGCGTAATTTCCCATGTCGACATCACACCAAAATGGATGTTCCAAAGTTTGAGGGAGGTGATCCTAGAGGATGGATTCTAAAAACAGCAAAATATTTTTGTTATTACCAAACACCTGAGGAATTGAAAGTGGATGTTATTGCCATGTATTTGGAGGGTGATGCATTAGATCTATTCGCTGGATCAATAATGAGCGAATGTTAGTCTATTGGGAAGAATTTGTTAAAGCCTTACAAGAAAATTATGGTCTGATCAAATTTCAGAATCCTGACGAACATATTTGCAGTATTTTGCAAACTCACAGTGTTTAGGATATCCAAGAATTTGTCAAAAAGGTTGCTCATGTAAAACAATTGTCAGAACATTGCCTCCTCGGGGTTTTCTTGAATGAATTAAAGGAAGAAAAAAAATGATGTTCGAATCCACAAACCACGGAGCGTTTATAAAGCCATGAGTCAAGCCTTGGAATATGAAACCAAGTCAAAACTGGATACAAGTTTCAAGGGTGTTACAATGGAGGTCGAAACAACATAAATTACATCTCTCGCGACAATCTTCAAAATTCTAACTTCGACGTTAGTTAGTCTTTTCAATCGGCTAGTCTTTCCAACACCACTACACCAATAAAATTTTGGGATGTCGAAAAACAAGCACGACGAGACAAGGGCCTTTGTTTTCGTTGTAATGAAAAATTCAGTTTGGGACACTGGTGTAAACCATCAACATTCTCATTATTAGAAGTGGCTAATGTTGACGATGGGGTTGTCTAGTTAGGAGAAATAGATGAAACAGAACTAAAAGGGAGAGAGGAAGACATGACAACAATCTCTTTTCATGTTATTTTCATGAGTCCATCGGACACTACAATGAAAGTACAAGGAACTATTCATGGCCGTTAAGTGTTGATCCTCATTTACAGTGGTTTGACGCACAATTTCATATATGCCAAGTTAGTTGATGAACTTTGATTGCATGTATTCAACGACTACATTTGGTGTGCATTTTAGGTAATGGTGAAATCATATGTTGCAACAAATTTTGTCAAGAAGTTGCAATGCAGTTACCAGGATTGCGTATTATCCAAGATTATTTTCCTTTCTCGGTTAGAGGCGCAGATCTTGTATTGGAAATAAAATGGTTAGCATCTTTAAATATGGTGCAAGCAAATTGACATGAGATGTTTTTGATTTTCCATGTGAATGGCAAACAATACAAACTTCAAGGGGTATCAACACCATCATCTTCAGACTCAACATTCCAATATCTGGCCAAGGCGTAACCTGCACCGTTGCTTCCTATTAATTTCGGTTGGGAGTTGACACCTGCCACCGTCCTGAATTATCGCTGGATAAATGAAGGTGGGCTTCTATCTTTGGAACTCTTAATTCAATGGCAAGATAGACTTATCGAAGAAGTTAGTTGGGAGAATTATAATTTACTCGTTGCACAACCATCATTCTGCCTTGAGGACAAGGCTTCTTTCGAAGGAGGGGGTATTGATATGATCTCCATGCCACATCGTCAGCCTATGGTGCCACATAAGAAGAACATCATTTATACATATTCTAGAAGAAACAAGAAAGCATAGGCATGCAATGCATAAAATAAGGAAGATGGTTATAACTTCCATTGATAACTACAACCTATTTGCAAATAAGGAAGATGGTTATAACTTCCATAACTACCACCTATTTACATTTATATATAGAACTTAAGACTAATAAGGAGATTGTCTTTGAAAATTGTTGTTTATTTCAATATTAGGACGGTTGTCCACTCCAAAAGGACAAATATATCGTGACAACTCTTTCTTGTTTTCCTTAATATAAATTCTCTCTAACAGAGGACCTCTTAAGGACTTAGCAAGCTTGCTAATTGATTACAAACTACCAATCTTTGATTGTACCTTTTCTCTAGCAAAGTGACAATCAGTGTTTGTCTTTTGTTCTCAATCTTTATATGCTTTGTTCTCTTGTGGATATTGGACTGAAAACTATGCATGGCAGTTTTGTTGTCACATTACAACTTTATTAGCTCTTTACGAGCATATTCTAATTTACTCAACACTTTCTAAGCCTAAATAACTAGGGTCATAACCCTTTGCCTTTGCCTTAATCTGGCTACAACATTTTACCTCTTGCTTTTTCAGAAATTAGATTACATCTCAAGAGGATGTAGCAAACCAATATAATCCTCTTATCTGTGGGAGAACCCACTCAGTTAACATTTGTGTGTTGTACAATTTAAAGGTATTTTGAGTCTTAGTAAAGTAGACCTTTTTTTGGAGCATTCTTTAATACAATAGGATCCTCAAGATGACCTCCCAATAATCAGGACGTAGAGCTTTAAGGAGCTAACCACACTCATTGCAAATGATATGTCTAGCCTTATAACACAAGATAATTTAGTTTGCCAACAAGTCTTTTATATTTTTCTAGAATGATGTTTTCCTATATTAGTTAATGACTCCCTTTGTCTTGGAATAAATTTAACAGTTGAATCCATAGGAGTGTCGAGTAGCTTAGCCACTAACATACCACTTTCCTTGAGCATATCAAGTATATATTTCCTCTATGGAGTATGAATGTCTGCTACTTGAGTGAACCATCTCTATCCCTAGGAAATATCTCAAAGAACCAAAATTCTTAGTCTAAAAATATTAATATCGATAAGTTTTTAGCCTTGTTAGAGTCATCACTAGTTATAATGATATCATTCACATGTAGAATGAGTACAATAGATTTCCCAAATGAAAAAGGTAAAGTGAAATATTGAATGATTTGATAAGGTACCCAAATCGAGCCTAAAATGAAGAGCTCTCAAGCTTGGTACTTGATTCGTTTAGATGTTATTAAATTCTCAATTCAAGCTTGTTTCATTGTTTGAGATTTTTAGATTTTTAACCTTGTATAGTTGGTTAGTGAGCTTGATATTACAAGCATGTTTGTTCATTTTGAGAGCTTCTTTGTTTAAGCTTTATTGATGAACATAGTTCATAAATTTTGTTCATAAACAATATTGTTCATGAACAGTTCGCAATCTCTATTCATGAGCATTAACGAGCTGAACACATGTGTTCAAGCTTGTTCATTTAGTTTAATAAGTTGTTCAAGTTTGTTTATTTAATTGACCATATGTATATTGAACGAACATAAACAAGTTCTTATCAAGCCGAACACCAATCTTACTCACGAATGTTTGGTTCATCTACAACCCTAGTGAGACCACGAGTGTATTCCTAAAGCTCCCATTTATGCCCTTACACTTGCATTTTGACTTGTATAGGTCCATCCAAATGAAATAACCTTTTAATCTTGATGGACCTACACAAGTCAACGTGTAAAACTGAGACCACCAATGTATGCTCTTGGACTCTTAGGAATCCATTTATGCCCCTGAATTTGAACTTGTGTGGTCCATCAAAGTGGTTTGGCCATTTCACCTTGATGTATTAGGCATTAGTGTGCTACTGATGATACCAAGAACTCATTCATGCCTTTATTCTTGTATTGTATTCTTTGTGTCAGTTTGATGAATAGAAATAAACATTCAGGGAGAGAAATAGATATTCAAGGAAAAATATTTAATAAAATCACATACATATTAGGTGTGGTGAGATGAGAAAAAAAGGATTGTCATGAGGATGCACTTACTTGAACAACGAAGAATAGTCAACAAAAGGAAGGAGAGGAGTTGTCTATCTAGGAAAAAATAGCAAGAGCATTACAAAAAGGAAAGAGATTAGGTGGGAGTCTTCTTTGTTTGTTTTAGTGGATTTAACTGATTTGGGATGGCGATATTTGTTGACTAAGCGTCGGAGTAGACATTGGTTTGTATGACTGAATGAATTAGGCACCTTAGGGAATGTGTTCAATGGGCATTTTGGAAACCAAGTGCACTTGATATGAGTTTTTCATCTTTATGTACGTGGAACGAGAATTTTCCAAAACAAAATTTGAATTAGAATTTTAGATGAACAAACTATAAATAAATAAAGATTACTTGAATTTAACTGGACATGTGTCATAGCATGTCAAGCATGCCATGTATGGACATGACCCAATACTTATTGGCACAATTGACACAGACAACATGAGATTACCCATGTCGATTAATATCGAGCTTTGGTAATTAACCAAAATAATATGTTTTGATGATATCACTTAGCATGGTGCAATATTTTAAATTATGTTATGAAGTAATCCCCTAGAACATGGTTTAGAAAATTTTAATTATGCTCTTCGTCAATTCACAATGATTAGAAGTGCCTTCAATCATTCACTATTTTATCTTACCTCTAATATTGTCATAACTAGTGATGACTCTACATTGATCAAAAGACTAATTTTCAAAGTCTCTTTCAGACTAAGGTTTTGGATGACCTATGATATTTGCTCGATAGACATTGCATGTATAGGATAGACATTTATATTCTCAATGAGAATATGTATTTGATACAGTTGAGGAAATCACTATGCTCTCAAGTGATTGCTAGGATAAAGGGAGCCATCCATTGATATAGAAAGGTACAAAAAGTCTCATTGGGAAAAAGTGAATTACCTCACTTGTATTATACATATTATTCACAATAAACATAATTCATTAGTTTTTTAGGCTCCATGAAGTGTAAGGATTCTATAGTATTAGAGAATGCTCCTGGGAAAGGTATTCTTTAGTGAGGTGATTTTCACATAGTAGGGTACTCTAATGTTGAATAGGTAGATTCTCCCGTAGTTTAGGGATTGACATTGCTACTATGCCTTCTTGTGAGGGAATCTTATTTTTGACAATGAAGTGGTATACACACATCGAGTCTAAAGGTAGAGATATGGTTATTGCCTTAGCATCATGTGAGCTTATTTAGATTACATAGTTGTTGACAGTGTTGGCACATGCTCCTAAAGAGTTAATACAATTGTCCTGTGACCGACAAGTGTGACAAACAAGCTGATCTATAGTTTCTAGTTCAATATTTCATGAGAGAAAAAAAACATAGAGATTAATTGTTAGTTTGTTAGAGATGTTGCTCTAATGGTTAGTTGGCAATTAACAAAGTCCCTAAGAGTATTTGATACTTATTTGTGAATAACACATATAGGGACTAAAATATAATATTACAAGTATAAATTGTCTATATATAGCCAGGGTTCTTGTAACACTATTCGGTAATAATTATATTGCCAAATTTCAACTTTACTTGGAATAGAGCGTGTACTTGTTCCCTTAACGCACCATCCTATCTTTATGTCATGAATCCTCTCATGTTGTGTTTCTTCTTCCCCTTTGCCTCCATGCCCTTGCCTAGCTCATTCAAGAAACCCATTGCCCTTTCCTATGTTCTTGCATTTGTCTCACCTGTCTTCAACCTGGTAATTTTTTTTGTGAGATAGTTGCAATTTTTCACCTACAAGGAACCCTAGGAGATCTAGTTGTCAATTCCCAATGTGCATCCAAGATCATGTCCTCTCAACCACAATAACAATTTAGTACTCATTAACCATGTAAATTTAAATTTGAATGCCAAAAAATGTTGTTTAAGAAGACATCATAATATTTGAGCTAAACATTTATGATATTAGATGTACTAATAGGCATTGATATTAGATGCAATACTTCTTTTTTGTTTTCTCTAGCTTTACTTTTGAAGTTCTTCTTGGTTATTAAAGAAAACATACTAATTATAGTCTTTACCTTTCAATAGCGAGAATGAAATGTTTATTATATGCGGTGAGGTTTACAACATTTACCTATCTAGTCAACATAGAGATGCCAATTTACTCAGGCTACTTGTGGCCCTGCCCAACCTTACATAGTTTGAACTATGCCCATCCTTGCCCATATATAAACAAGCTAGCTCATATTGGGTCCGACACTAGTTGTAGGTTCTTGCCGACGTGGGAGTCACAAGCAATTTTATATTTAATTTTTAATTATTGAATTTGAGTATCCATCTAATTAAATGGGTGACTTTGGTTAGCTATATGTAATTTTTTGTCAAGCTTTAATTAGGCTGGTCCCTAGAAAGGTACTCCAATTAATGTTGTTGTCCATGCAACTAAATGATGCCATGGAGGGGCCATGGAGGTAGTTATGGTCACATCTTCACCTTGCACTTAATGTGGTTGCGCCAATCATTGGTTGGAGTAATGTTAATAGTTATCTTGTGTATGGTTGGAAATCTTGTACTATGTTGAGCAGCACAATCGAAACATGTTTTGATAAATTATCAAAATTTGATATTACTTAACACATGCAATATCTCATATGCTGCTATATCAATCATGTTGATGAGTATCATATCATGTCAACACTTGATAGTCCTTAGCATGCTACATCACATGTTGAGATGAATTGAAAAAATCATATTATTATTTTAACAAGATAATGTCAAAACTATATCATTTTCTATGGAACATAAAGTTCGATATAGTTGTCTTATCTTCTTTTTCTTTTTCATCTTTTTTCTCATTTTATCTTTAATTTGCCATCATGCTATACATCAAATTATCAGCATGATACTGAAATAGTATTGTTTCAGTCATAGATCAAAATTCTGATACAGCTCAATATTTTAAACCTTAGTCGTTGGCCCTTTACATCATTAACCAGTATTTTACCAATATCTTTTGACTCATTTTTGATTGCCTCCACTATCACCATTATATAGATAAATTATAAGTAACCTTTCTTCAGAACTCCTCTAGCTCTTCCAGTTTTGAGGCTACTCCAACTTCTGGCACAATTTCTATGGTAATTTGAAAACTTCTTAGCTTATAGATTTATGTGAATCTTCCATGTGATAATTGAGAAATATTCTTTACACTCACCTTTCCTCTTTACATATGTTTCATTAAATGGTAATTCATATAGCTGTCAAAAGAAAAGGATCATTACATACAACCTCATACTTCCCTATGAATCTTTTATCTTCCTATGTCATGGCCTCATCTCTCTTCATTTTGAAGCACTTAATGATATTTTGTCTTTCATTCCGAAATAAAGGTGCAAATTTACACTTCCACAAAATTGTATTTTGATAAAACTTGAATTTGTACAAGGTGCATTATCTCAATTATTTACTTCTGTGGTCGTTATTTATCATATTACTTGTGTTTGTACCTCTGAAAAAAATGAGGTTCCAACCATACAAATGTCGTTATCTAGGAGTAAATGATGTTAAAAGGTATCTCGAAGCCAAATTTGTTATTGAAAATGCACTTGTTATATATTATGATAAGTCTCTAAGTCTGTATTTACTTTATTATAACTATCAGGGGCTCTTCCTTTGCCTTGGTCGAGCAGGATGAAAGTTGCCCTTGGGGCTGCTAAAGGACTAGCCTTTCTCCACGGCGGTTCTGAGCCAGTTATTTATAGGGATTTTAAGACATCTAATATTCTTCTAGATGCAGTAAGTGATTGATGTCTAATTTGGATTTTCAAATTTTGTAAGTTCCTTGATGGGATTACATGGACCCTTCCATTTCAGGAGTACAATGCAAAGCTATCAGATTTTGGGCTGGCAAAAGCTGGGCCTCAGGGTGATAAGACTCATGTTTCCACCCGTGTTGTTGGTACATATGGTTATGCTGCTCCAGAATATGTGATGACAGGTATGCTGCAGAAGTCTAGTAGCCTTCATGATGCAGTGTTTAATCTGCTTTATACAACCTAGGTGATTTTCAAATAAATTGATGGTTACACTTTCTATTCTTTGTAGAGTTGATCCTAAGCTAAATCTGATAAACCTGGGGGATAAACCTGGCGGAAATATTAATCTGAAATATAAAAACTGTTGAAGTGATCTCCAAATGATTATCTACTTAAGCATTAATAAGCACACCAAAAACTAACCACCAAATTTGTACATGTCAAACTAAGGTGTAGCAACCATGCTTCAACACCATTGATGGGCTTGGAGTAATCCTGCTTCAACATGACCCTCACTATCATGATTTAGAGGTACAAACTTGCCTCCAATACCATGTCGACATAGACGGAGTCCATTCCATCCCAAAATGATTAGCCACTTGAACTGGATTCCACTCAAATTTCAATCAAACTGTACCATTCAGTGATGATGAGTTCCACATTACTTACATCACTATATCAAAATGAAACACATATGATTAAGTCATGTTGGGCATTTGGGTTGTGTTGAAACTAGGTGTTCCACACTGTCTCTCATAGATGTGTGGTGGTCCTTGGCCTTCTTATATTGAAGAAATTTTCCCCACCTAGTGGTTAGCAATTTTGGGACAGAACATGTTCCACCTTTCTCCAACATATAAGAACAACCAATTCATTAGCAGAGATCATTCAGAATATGGCGAAGATAAACCAAACCTGATATACAAAACTATGAGAACTGGTTATTTTTCATTTAATTACAATGATGAAAAGAATGCCAGAATAATATTTTACTTGCAGAATCACTGATGATTGGAAAACAATTTGTTTTCCGCTGGGTGAAAATAATGGATAGTAATGATGAGAAATGATCCAACTTCATTTTTACAAGGGATAACCTAATTCAATTAACAAAGACGAGTGATTCTACATGCTTCCATTTTCATATTTGAATTATCATGGTATTTAATGAGGTTGAAATCAGTCTTTTTCTTTGAAACTCGAGTGTATTTTGGTATTGGTAGTTTGGTACTCATGGGCAATATGGAAAATGCCACTGAAAAGAATTGTCCAGTTTGAACTGAGACAAACATATCCAAAGAGCTTGTTAGATCAAGCTTGGGCTGAAACAAACGTGTTTGAAGAGCTTATTTTGTCAAACTTGAACTAGTATAATTAGAGATAATTTTGGTCAAAAAGAAAAAAAAAACTAGAGCTAAATTTATCATTATTAAGTAGTTTGGAGATGTGATATAAAAACAGAGCAAAATATAGACCTACATGACACCATTGTTTAGTTCCACAGGATGAGCCGTAAGCTAATAAAGGAGAGGTTATGAATGAAATGATTTCTGTTAGTAATCCTCTCATTTACTTTCTTACTATTTTACATGTATCCATGCTGATGTATTTATATATTAACAAATAGGTCACAATATTTACAAATAGGTCCCTCAATACTCTGCTTAAGTTGGTTCAGAAATATCTAAAACTTCACCTTGTTATAAATATATTCATTTTTCTACAACCTCACAAAGTCTTAGTTAAAAATTTACCAATTGATTTAAAACTAATAAATAAAATAATAATCTCCCAGTATTGCACATTTTCCCTGATGGAGTGATAATCTATCTTGTCTTTCATTCTCTCATGAAAGACTAGATTAAAGCAATGCTCATGATAGTGTGATTTTTTACATATAGTTTCTTGTCTCAATAGAAGCATTCAACACACTCAACTCAATCATCTATTGTTTAAGCTAGATGAGTTCACAGGTAGCAAGAATCAGAGTCATGTATTTTGCTTCTGCACTTGAGCTGACCACTATAAGTTTACAGCTTATTCTTTCAAGATATTAGATCGCCTCACAAAATAATATAGGAAAACTTAATCTGCATCTATGTTCCCTGGCCACGTTTTAATATAGATCATATTGTTGTGGTTAACAAAATCATTGGACTTGTCTCCTAATGATTAGGATATTGTGCCTCAAGAAATTGATTGATCCCACTAAGAATAAACGCTGTCATGGTTAGTGATACTAAGGAAGTTTAATTTACTACTAAACTTTGATACTTTTCTTGGTCATCTAATAATTTGTGACCTAGCATTAGTCTAACTGTTGGTTCCATGGGAGCCTTAAAGGACTTAGCTTCTATCATACCAGTCAAGCACTTATTTCTGTTGTGAATATAATTGTCATCCCTAAACAGGAAATTTCTATAATTCCTTTGTGATTGCTGCACGATCAATGCCAGTATCACCATGTCATCATTTATATAAACAGTTTATAAGGAAGACATACTTCCCAGACTATAATAAGAGGTAAGATAAAACATCAACTGATTTGATATATTTATCATCCCAAATTCAAGAAGAGCAGAGGTAGATTTAAAATGTCATGCCCTAGGATATTACTTCATCCATGTAGTGACTTTTAGTTTACACACGAGGCCAATCTTGAACAACAAATCCAAGAGGTTGCTTTATGTATAATTTGTCAATAAAATCACTATGAAGAAAAACTTTTTTGATATCCAACTAATAAAGTGACCATTAAAATATTACTGGCAAAGTAGGATTAAAATAAAGCAATCATAGCCATATACCACTTATTGAGCCTTACAGCTGATCCATGAATGGGGGATGCCACAATACCCACTACAACTAGCTATAAATTTGGGAGGAAGAGAATCAAACTCCCAAGTATGGTTAGAATGTAAAACTGTCATCTCATTTACCATAGCATGTTTTAAACTGGAATAGTTAGTGTCTCTGAGATAGTCTTACATATAAAAAGGAAGATTAATTAATAGAGTAATTGGGGATTAAAAAAAGTATGAAAATTAGCAAGAAAGATGGTATAGGGTAGTGCATCTGCGAGTACTATTTCAGAGAGGAACAGAAAGGTCCAGGTTGGAGATAAGAAGCTATTGGATGGTGTGAGGAAAGCAGATAAGTCTTGAGGAGTGGCTGCTTCCCTTTCTGTTTGCTCACACAATGTTCATGCACAGATTGATCTTGGTGGTCTAGGAAGAGTAGAGACAGTAGATTGGTCACAAGGTGTGGTTGCTTCCCTTTCTGTATTGTCTCTTGGTTTTCATGCATGGATCTGCATAGATCTTGACCTTCTACGCTAGGCCTGCAGTGACATTGGCTTTGGTTTTTGTATTTTTACAAGGGAAGAGGGTGAAATTGACAATGAAATATGATTTAAAATTTCGAACCGTACCAGAGTTTTGGTTTATGACCAGAACGATATGGTTTCGATATCGTATCGTGCCATGACAATATAGTTTCAATACTTTTTAATATAAAATATATTAATTAAAAAATATTATTATAATAATTTAATTACTATAAATACTTACTATTAAGTTAAACTAATATTTTAAAATTAGAATTGAGTAAAAAATTAATTTAGGATTAATTAAATTCTAGACGTAATGATTAGGATCAAATAAGTTTAAATTAAATTCATTTTTAATTTATTTTAATCAAGGAGGGAATTTTTTTGAGAAAAGAAATAAGAAAAAATTAAAAATAAACATATAAATAAAAAAATAAAATATGGAGGAGAAGAAGAAAGAATTAAGAGGGGGAAAGAATTAATCATTAAAAAAATGAAAAAATTAACAATTAGAAAAAAAATAAAATTGAAAAAAACTGCTTAAAAAATATTAACCGTTAAAGAAATAAATAAAAAAACAACCTCGCGTGAGCCTCGTGGCTCGTGCGAGGCCTTCGCGATGGCCGCGGAGCTCGTGTGAGGCCTCCACGACGGTCGAAGGGCTTGCATGAGGCCTTCGTGACGGCTATGGAGACTTGTTGTTTGTGGGGCCTAGCGGACTCGTCATGTGAGGCTTGGGGCGTGCTGATGTAATCACTGTATTAGTCGGCCGATGGAACGAGATGTTTCACCTGTGCTGTCCGTGCTGCCCGGGTTGCTCAGGCCGCCAGGCATGGTACGAAATTTTAAACCATGCAATGAAATACGTACAAGGATACACTATAAACTCAAATATGAGATGATGAGGTGCTACAAAGATTAGTGGAGTTAAAAATGGTCACATTTGCAAATTAAAGGCATGACGCAATCAAGAAAATAACGACATTACCCCTTTTGCAAGTGAGAGTAGCCAAAAAAGGTATAATTGATAGATATGGAAGAAAACTTGTCTTTACATAAAGGAGATGGAGAAAGTTGGTACACCTAACACCTGGTGGAAGATAAGACAAGAGGGAGGAGAGTGTTGAAAAAATTTGACTATGAAGAATATAAGATGGTGTGCAATTTATTAAATCAACATTTAATGAGAATTATTCCATAACTCTAAAGAAACTCATGTGAAGTACTACTGTGTGAGCTGTCTTCACCAAGTGTTTGTTCTTTCTTTCAACAACATGATTTTGTCAGGGTGTATAAGGATCAAGGATATCTTAATTGGAAAATAATAACTGGAAGGGATGACAAAAACAACTTTTTAGCATTGCCACTCCTTTAAACT
>JBBMKF010000112.1:5832238-5849585 GCA_037834155.1 Curcuma caesia
TATATTTCGATCCGATCGAGAATTGATAATCTGTATCACCGGAATAGTTTCGGAGGCTCATCGTATTTTTCCAACAGACTCTTCATTTGACTTTTTGTGGATGTATGGATTTGTGTTTAGTTGTGGTATCTCGTGTGGATTCGGGTTTATATTCTTGTATCGGTGATCTTGATTGTGGTGACTCTAGTATGTTATTTTTGTTGTTCTTATCTGTGATTTTGGAGTTGTATCCGTTTATCTGGATTTTGATGTGGTTATACTTCCGCTAGCGTAGTTTCTGGTTTCATAGACTTATAGAGTATATAGTTGATTTGTTGTGAGGATTTTTGATTTATACGGTTATGTATGTGTTTGGATTGTTGAGTGGTCGTGTGGGTCATATTTCATATAGTTTAGTAGCTAAAAATCATGTATTGTATTGTTGATCGGCCATGTGAGCCTTTATGTTAAAATGTATTCAGGAAAAATTGAATTGTTACAGGAGAGATGCTGCCAAAATTTTTTGGATAACTGTTTTTCGGGACATGACAATGTGACTTAAGAAAGGTGTGCTTTCCATAGGTACAAATTCCTTGCCTTTGTTCCGGTTTAGAGGTGGTGTCTCTCCTTCCTTCAATCTGTCAAAATGTTCCTCGGGCAGGATCATGCTCTTACTTTGTTGTTTAATGAAGGCAGTAGGGAGGGAACCCATTAGACCTCTCGATCCTCGACTATGAATAAGTATTACCTCTGTTGAGGTGTCAAATACTTTCTTCGGAGATGGATTTATTGGAGGAAGTCTTTGCAGAATCCACTGCAATGGTCAATCAACCAACGCTTGAAACTCATTTATGGCCATGGTGATGGTCTCACCATGAACTACATCTTCTACAAAATTAGGGCCCTCGATAATTCTCTCTGGCTCCACCATTTCAACATCTTAGTTTAGGCAAATTCCCACAGGCGACGTCAATTTATTCCTGTCTGAGATCACGACCTAGTGAGTTAGTGAGAAGCAACTATTGTGAGGTAGACGAAGAAGGACTTGATGAATAAGAGAATGTCTGGGATGTCGGCAACACTCAAATGAGGGTTAGAATGGATGCTCAGGTGAGACTCAGTGTGGCTACTCCGACACTTAAGTTAACATAAGGGCAAAGAGAAAATGAAAACAATATGGAAGAAGAAGAAGGAGAGAAGGGTGAGTGCACGCATGATAATACCTCTTGCACATACTTTTCCTAGGGTGTATATAGTAACACAGAGCATTTCCACATCAGAGTCAATGAAGACACTAGATTCGATAGCCATTGGCAATCTCTCCAATCGCTAAGCACCACATGTCTATAGGGGAGCATCTAAGAGATTAGGTTTGACAACCATATGGTTGCCTCTCCCTTGGGCCATGGCGCTGCATTTGGGAATATTCATAGTAGTTGTCAGTGAACAAACGTAGGATATAGACCCCAACTATAGATAAGAAAATGAAGTAGAAGGGAGTGGCCTTGAAGATTGGATTGACTAAGCCGAGTGGTCAGATTGACGGAATCGAGGAGCTCGAGTTCTATGGAGTCAAGGGTACTAAGTTGATGAAATCGAAGAGCCCAATTCCACTAGAGTCAAGGACCTTGAGTCTTCTGTAGTTGAGTGGGCTTGAGTGTTCCTGAGTCGAGTGTGTTTGAGTCTTTTGTAGTTAAGGAGCTTAAGTCCTCTAGAGTTAAGTGGGTCTGAGTCATCTGGAGTCGAGGAGCTTAAGTCCCCTAGAGTTAAGTGGGCCTAAGTCCTCTGAAGTTGAGGAGCTTAAGTCTAAAGTCAAGAATCTTAAGTCCTTTAGAGTCGAGTGGGCTATTTTGACCTTCACCTAGGCTTGACTGTTGACTTGACTGTACCACATATAGATCTTTCTTTCCACCATATCACTAAAGATGATCGATTTGACCCCACGAAAGATTTTCACCGACCACCAAAGTAAATCGGAAAGCACGAATGGATCATGACGGGGATGACCCAACATCATAAATGTTTCCAAAAAAATTAGACCGTTGTTGCTTAAGGAGCGCATCCCACTTCTTACTTCTTACCATTGTGTCCTAGCCTTGAGAGGAATTTCTTCCCTTGTTAATTGGTGATGAGCTCTATGTGTTAGTGCAATAACATACTTCTTGATTGTAGTTGATGGTTACATGTGATGCCATAGATTTATGTAGACTTACGAAGGGATAACCTTAATGAAGTCAAAATCTCCGAGCAAATTTAGTTGACTACAAGTGAGTCTTAGCTTACTAGAGTGTCCAGTTGATGTTCGGTGGATTTGACATCAATCGAGCACTCTAACGATTAAATTTACTCTATTATTAATTCTTTTAACCACTTAAATGAAAAAATTGCCCAATTAACTTGTAAGCCCTAACCATCAACATCATATACTTAAATCCAAATTAACAATAATTAACTCATTAGATTGACTTTTGAATGTGTATAAATTGTACTTCAAATTTATCCGATAAATGAATCTAATATTAAAATAATAATAATAGTTAACTCATTTAAACTTATAAAGTTTCTCTAATTGATCGCATAATTTATCATATGAGACTAAATTGAAGTCTTAACACACGACCTATTGGTGTTTCCCAATTGCAATAGAACTTTGGTATCAAACATCAATTTTATCAACGAGAATTTAAAAATTATTTTTGATAATGTGCGATGATCACTTGGACTATATATAACACTTTGATTTAGGAAGGTTTAATCCTCCACCTATCCATGAACCTGAAGATGTCAAGTTGTACTAATTAGGATGTACATGCTTGTGTTTAACAGAATCAAGATGGCACCCCAAATTAATGGAATCGTAAAAAGGGCATTCCATTTTTTTTTAAAAAATCCCAATATATTTCTTATATAAAAAACATCATTATTATAATAGTTTGGAGTAGATGTTATAACATGTTAAAATAACCAGATCAACTTGATTAAAAATAAAAAAAATCTTTACTAACTTAATTAAAATTATTTAAATTAAATCAAAATCATTTAAAAAAATTAAAATCATTATAAAATTGTTATAGTAGTCATTTAATAGCTACTATAATAATATTATAATCTTTAAATGACTGTTACAATATTGTAACAATCACTAATTGACTATTAAAATAGTTTTATGATATTTTAAATATTATTTAAGCGATTTTGATAAGTTTAAAATTTTTTGACCAACTTAATAAACTGTATTTTTTATTTTAAAGTGATTTATTTATATTTTTTGACAAATCGAACTAAAAAAAATTACTTGAATATGTTGTATCAATTAGAAATAGTTATAACTGCTATGATAACTTTAGAATAAGAGTATTTTTTATATGAAAAATATGTTAGACATCCTTTTAATATAAATATTTTAAAATATATATATTATTTTGATAATTCTAATAATTAAGAGTCCATTTTTGATTTTTGCCAATTGTTTTTGATAATGGATGACAATAATTTGGATTATACAGAGCACTTGGGTTTAGGAAGGTCATGCTTAAACCTTTAATTGCTTGACCAGTGTGCTATGCAAGCTGCTAGACCTTTAACTTAGATGAATATGATGAAATTCTCACTGGTAGGACTTCAGCAAAATGATAAGTATTCCTATGAACCAAATATAGAAATAAGTATTCCTTGTCAATTTCATTGAATACATATTCTTCTTCCTTTGCTTTTTTATTTCTAAGAATAAAATATAGAAATGAAACTAGTGACTCCTGTAATCTCCATCTCATTCTTTTGGTGCCCATGGAAGCTAGAAAATAACCAGTTGATTAGCAACTTGATCATCTCATATAAATCTACTCACCCTTTTCATTCCTTTGAACAGGTTTAAATGCTGCCAACAAAACAGCTACCTTACTAGTAAGGAATCCTGCGACCCCAACAAAAAGTTCAGTCGGTGACAATGTTAAGGTTGTAGTACCTCCTATTCGATACTTCAGCGCGGCCGCACTGGTGGCAATGACTAGTACCAGAGGTACCCATTGCCTCTTTATGCCCCCAAAGGCTCGCAACAAGTTGTCACCACCCTTCGAATTATTTGCTGGGGCAGACAATCCATCTACAGATCTCTGTAGCAGTAATAGGTAAAAGAAACCAGCAAGCCCACCAGTTAAGAATGCGTAAGTGGATTTCTCATTGGAGCAGAGATTTAGAATCGATGAACCACTCAATATAAGAATAAGGTCATAAACTAGCAATGAAAACTTAAGCTCTGCGTACTCTTTCATGCTAGCCTCCCTAGTCTGTTTATGGTCTGGAAGGGTTTGTGATAATGACTGCATATTTAGTGAGCTTGAGAATGAATTCCAAGATAACTCAGTACTCAATGATGGCCTTAGCTCAGTTACAGATATCCCACCTTCTCCGAGCAGCAAATTGTGAGATTCAAATGTGTACTGAAGACAATCAAAACGACTTTCATCTTTGCTTTCAATAGATTCAGATAAGTGTGCAGAGCCATTTACAACTGTCAACTTTAAACCATCAAGCCTCCAAGAACCTGACATTGAAGATTAGAAATGAAAACCACATCAATCTTTAATTGGAAAGATTATGTTGTAAACGTTGCTACTTCTGGACCTTGGTTGAGGGAATCATTCATAAGGATACTCAAGATATTTCGATACTGAATACCTTGTAGCCTACCTGTTTCAAGACCAATCCAAAATGCTTCAATTTTCCCTAACTTGGATCCTTTGAAAGTGACAACATCAACAGAACCTCTCTGGAAGTGAAGAGCTCCGTTTGGATTTGTGTCTACCCCTTGCATGGGGAGCTCTAATGAGATTGCAGTTAACCTCTGTAGTATTGCGTTTCCATTTTCATCTATTAAGCAAAGCAGTAATGCAGCGTTTATGTCATTCAAAGAGGAGCCATAATCACTACTTGTGCAGAGCTCAACTATGTAATAAGAGTTATGCAAATCCAACTCCAAGGAAGACAATGCATCTTCATGTAAATATTTTGTGTGCTTTGCTTCGGTGCTATGCAAAAGACGTGAAGGTTTTGCAAAACCCTGAAAATCTGAAGACAATCGATCAGTTTATAGACCTTGAAGTTTATGCAAATAAAAGTACAAAATATTTTAGAAGACTTCTCGATCAATTACCCCATAAACATGCATAAGGCATATGAAATATGGGAGTGGTACAATGAGTGGATCAAAAGGAGATGTCAACTCTGACCAAGATAAATCAACATCCTACAGGTATATCAAAAATATCCAAATTGTACATACACAATTATCCAAACTCCTTAATTAATCAGAGAGCAATAGCCATCAGAAAGGCATATAAAACAAAGCAAAACACCTTTCATCAAACACATTGGCAAACCCAACTTATCATTCCAATGCAAATTTATGAACCATTTCCAAACTATAGCAAGAAATAAGTACAAAAGTTGTATGTATCATCCTTCTGATCTAATGTACCCTATGGTTTAAAATTTCGACCCATGCCAGAGTTTCAGTATATGATCGAAACGTTACAGTTTCAGTACTATATCATATCGTACCGATACGGTTTCAATACTTTTTTTAATATAAAATAGATTAATTAAAAATATTATTTTTAATATTGGATCATTATAGATACTTATTATTAACTTTTATTTGATATGTTGAATGTTAAGTTTAAGTTTTGATATTATATTGTGAAATGTTTGATTCTTATTGAGTAAAAATCAATTTAAATTAATTGAAATCCATCAAGAAGGTTTAAAAGATATTTAATTTAGATATAGTTTGATCAATTTAAAATTAAATGCAATTTATATAAAAAATAATTTAGTTTATTAGTAGTAATACATTTTATAAAATTAGAAATTATATTATATTTAATTTTTTTCTAAGAAAGGAAAAGGATAATCATCTTTAAAAAGGTTAAGAGGTTTTGTTTTTCCTCTATTTACTTTACAAGGTATTTTTTTCTCTTTATTTATTTCAATGGAGAAAAAAAATAATGAATGAAAGAGGAAAAAATTAACGAGGAAGAAAAAAATTAATGAATAAAAGAAAAAAAATTAAGTTTGAAAATTTTAATAGGGAAAAGGAAATATCTATTTTAAAAAAATAACCTTTAAAATTAAAATTAAAATAAAATATAAAAATATATTTAAAAAATCACAGCTACTACCACTAGTGCCCCGCCCCCATGAAGGCCGCACGGGCGTTGCGGTGGCCTCGATGCCCTTGTTGAAGCCGTGCGAGGATCGCAGCGGCTATCTAATATTATCTGTTAGTCTCACAAGCAAGATTGAAATTGTTGAGAAAAGAAAGATTGCAATTGCAAACACTTAGACCACAGAGAAAGGAGATGACTTAGGATTTGTTTTGCTTTGTGAGATAAATGGTAACAAGTTTGCATATACTACAGGGTCTAATGTTTGTATTCATTACCAATGATCTTAAGACCTCTAGTAAGACAAGAGGTTGTTGGTATTTTACTCCACATGATCCTCCTACAACATCATACTATTTGTTTTTCAATTTTTTAGCAAGATATAAACATCTGTGAGATTTCCCAAGGTAGTTCACACTAGAATGAATGTCATTGTCATACTACTTAAATGAATGCAACCGGTTATATAATAGTGAAAAGTGTGACACAGAACAAAGAAACTTTTGCATGCCTCAAGAAATAGCACTAGAACTATAATATTTGGCACTAGAGCAAATTAGAATGACAAATCACAAAAATACAGAACAAAGAAACTTTCGCATGCCTCAAGAAATAACACTAGAGCTATATAATATTTGGCACTAGAGCAAATTAGAATGACAAATCACAAAAATATAAAAATTTCATGTAGAGAATATGATAGATTGATCTATTAATTGATTGAATTATTCTTTAAAAAAGTAGAGAAAGTTTGCCCTAGATATTTCCTCTTTTTTCACAGAATGCTTCCATAGAAGCAATGTGCTATTCCTTGAAATAATAAAACTAATTTTAACATCATCAACCTTTTCAAAAATTTATTTATTTATTTTTCCATATAATATTTCTTCTTTTTTTTAAGAAATAATTTCAACTAGGTTTGTACAATTTAGTGTTAAATATTGTCACAAAGTGACCCAAGATTCAAATTGTATTTGGATAGAATTCTCAGATGCTCATAATTTTTAAATCAAGGTAAGAAGATAGATCCCATCATAATATTATAAGATACTACATGTATTTTGCAAAAAAAAACAAACAAGGGTAGAAAAAAGGATGAGGAGATCCTTCAATTTACACAAAACAATAGAGGAGTGACTTTAAGACTTTTAAGTTATTTTGCAAATTGCAATTTCACTAGTTCATTGTATCTTTCTTGAATGAGTTAATAGCTTGGCCTCAGGGTATTATGTTTATACATTAGTTATGGACATGTGAGGAGCTAGATCCATAATCTGTTTGAATATAAACAAATATAAGAATATTATGGAAATGTAGACTCCTTATAAATAGTCAATGCACCTCATGAATGGTATTTTGTCTCTCTCTACTGACATAGTAAGTGATGTCTTGTTTGATTGATGGGTTTAGGTTTAGGCAATCCACCACCATATCTTTGTCTATGTATAGAATATTATAGCACCCAGGACATGGTTGAATTGGTTACTGCGGGGCAGACTTGCTGAAGTGGGCAAGAGTCGAATCTCGGCGAAACTGAGGCAATACCCTTCCCCGTAGTGGCCAACTGCAGTTTCTCGATTTACCTCCTCACAGATGGTCGTGAGGCCGATCGTGTAGAGCTGCTGGACTGACAAATTCCACCTTTTACTTAAATGTATAGAATATTATAGGATAACTTTCAAAAAAAAACTTCAAAAATTTAGAAAATTAAATAGAAAAAATGATATATTTTATTAATTTACTCTATTTTAATTAATTTGCATTGAAAAATTGGAGTTTTCAAGCAATGTCTTGGAACCTTGTTCTTAAAAGAAACCAATATTTCATCAAATATCCATAAAAAGTAGTTGACAAGTGACAATCAATAGTAGCAAACAAGAATATGAGGACTTACTTTACATAATCTTTTAAATTTTAGTCAGAACTAAAACATACATAATCTTTTAAATTTTAGTCAGAACTAAAACAATAACAGTGTCAAAGAAGCGAATATTGAAAATTGATGATTAGTTATGAGTTGCACATAGATAAAATAGGAAATAGTCATGCTTTCAAGAGACATGAAAGGTAGTCTTCAAACACAAACAATACGAAAGTAATTTAAACACTGAAAGTTACACCAAGAAATGTACAAGTTACAATATATTAGATAGCAAATGCATACCTTGCATAGGATCTCGTTTTGACTGTGTAGAAAAATGAGAAGAATACATATGCTTGTTGACCTTCCATCGAATGGTAAACATGTTTGGTATATTTGAAACTTCTAATAGCCTATTTTTGGAATACCCCTTTGCAAAAAAAGGATTAGCATGAGTGGAAGTTATGAGATACTTCAAAATGACGCTCTCCATTCCTACAAACAAAAAAAAAATCAATGATAAAATTGATGTGTTCGTAACAAATGTCTATGAACAAGAGCAATCTCATTCAACATAAACCCAACCACGTCAACAAACACACAAGATGGTATGGCATTCAATTAAACCTCACTATCTAGCCAAGTACCGGTACAGGATTGTGCATGTGGAAGTTAATATAGGCAGATTACAGTTTTTATTTATTTCAAATAGCTGAAGGGCTCAACTATCCAAGGTCCCAGGACTAGGTAGGGAATAGGCCTTGGTTAGTTGGATTGAAAAAACTAGTCCTTTCTTGACTTGCAATGATGAGGGATGTCAGTGGTATATATTACGGACTGGGAGAAATTACAGCCACTGCAACTTATTAAAAATATATAGATGGTAGTACAATTTTCCATAGAGTTGGAAACGTTAGGAACAGACTTAGGGCAATGGTGATTCTTTTATGAATTTGGATATCAGAGAACCTTTTCTAAAGAGTTTGTGCTGGTGATGGTCTCTTCGTAATCCACTACTTCTATAGACAAAAAGTTATTGTTGAAAGCTCAGTTAAATGGTTTTATTAACCAAGTATGAAACTTTTCATCAGCAAACACGAAGGTCGGCAATAATCAGAGAATTTCAGTAGTTCAGTCGCCGTCCAACTTGTTAGCTTGATATTTCAGGCACACGCATACCTATTTCGCACTGCTTTTAGGTTTGCACTTGCTGATTTCTCCTTTGAACGACTGCCTATTCCATCATGGATTATCTCACAACAACGGGGTGGGGGAAAAAAATGATATATTGCACAGACGAAGAAAATGACAAAAGAAATTAGAAATTTGTGCAAGCATCATGAGGAGGATTGAGCATCTAACCTCGATGCCTCCAAATATGAAAGTAAGAGAGCGATTTCAGGCTACGGGCGACCTATTTGCCAAGACGCCATTGTTGCTTCTTCCTAATCCTACTGCACTTGCTTGCTCCTCTCTTCTTCCTCTATTTGTTTGTTTGCCCCCAAAAAATCTGATGCCTCAATATGGGCCGGCGGCCCAGTTCGTTATGGAATGGCCATTTGGGCGTTCTAAAGTATTTTTAAACAATAAAATATTTTGAATTCGTTCGAATTAGATTTTACTTGATTTATTGATGCTGAGGGCCGGCTCTTTTGCAAAATAAAACGCTACTATGCCTTAGGGCATCTACGATGCTCATTAAAAGAGCGTTAATAATTCTTCCTTAATCTCTCTCCACATGACGTGGAGGAATGGTGGAAGAGTGATCACATGAAAGCGTTCAATATTTTGAACGCGTTCATGTAGCAAAGATGGATCCCACATATTATTTTTATTTTTTTAAATGTTATTAACAAGAGCGTTGCAGATGCTCTTAATGCTAAGGTGTAAAATTAAGTATTTGATTAAAATTAAATTAAATTAATTAAAATTAAATTGAATCAAATTTTTTTAAATTAATCAAACCGATTGAATTTTTAAATAAAAATTGAATAAATCGAATCGATAAAATATCGATTAATTTACTTTTCAATCAAATTAATCGAAATAATTAAAATTTTAAAATATTATAAACAATTTATTAATTAATTAAAAATTTATAAATTTACTTACTTAAAAATTTATAAATTATTTTTTTATTTTATTTAATTTTGTTTATTCAATTTATTCGATTTAACTGAATAGAAATTTTAAATACGTGATAAGTTATATACATCTGATCAATCTCTATTTTTATTAACATTTTATTTTCTTGTATTATTTTTTGTAAAAAGGTGGAATCCGTCACTTTAGCGGTCCCACACGATCGGCTCCATGACCATTTATGAGGAGATAAATCGAAAAGTACAATTGATCACGATATAAGAGGGTATTGTCTGACTTCACCAGGATCATTTTCTTGCATTCAATACGTGATAAGTTATATACATTGTAAATCATGCACGCTTCATTTACAGGTCCATTGCAGCTTTGCGGACGTAGGGGATGAGGCCTTTATTTGACAGTCAACATTTTTGATAGATTTTTGGCAAAAAGGGCAATTCGACGTGATAGATTTCAGCTTTTGGGAATTGCAGCCCTTCTCGTGGCTTGGAAATACGAAGAAGATTTCATAGGTCCCCCGTGATCACATCTTCAAAATGGTATTAATTATAGTTATATTTACATATAAAATTTCGATTCATATTTTTATATTACTTACAAAATTATTAGTTGTTATACATCCTCAATTTTTGTTTTTTTAATCATCCACTTCGTTTTTTATTGTTTTAACACAATCTATTCTTTTTTCAGGAAACCCTGATATTGGAAACGTTGGAATATGAATTTACCGTACCAACTCCTTATGTTTACATGAATAGATTTCTCAAGGCAGCTGAGTCTGATAAAATGCCAAGGGTATGCAATTGATACTTAATTAAAACAATGTTAATTTACTATATATATATATATATATATATATATATATATATATTCATTAAATAACTTGTTTTTGTCTATTGTCCAAACTCAAATAGATGGAGGTGCTTTTATTAGATCCAGATGAATGCATATATATCTCCACAATGGTACGATATTGTCCATTTTTGTCTCACACCCTCATGATTTTATTTTTGGATATTACCCAAAAGGCCTCATACAATGTGATATCTGAGCCTCCCCTTTAACGGTCCCAACAGACCCCTTATTGATATGGATCCCAACGGATCTGACACCTTAATGGGAGCTATGATACAACTGTTAGATAAGATAGAATTCATATATATCTCCACAACAGTATGATATTATCCACTTTGAGTACATGCCTTCGTGGTTTTATTTTTTAGATTTTACTCAAAAGGCCTTGTACTAATAAGATATTTTTTATCTTATAATCCCAAGATCTTTTCCATGTATTTTCAATATAGGACTTTGATAGTTATTCCAACAGCTTTCCTATTTCATTCTCGAGCTTTCTCTGCTTGAGTACGAAATGCTCATGTTCAAACCTTCCATGCTCGCTGCTGCTGCGGTATACACTGCTCAATGTACTCGAGGTATCAAGTATTGGACTAAATCCTGTGATGCACACTAAATATTCAGAATACCAGCTCTTGTGAGTCCTAATTGCAATAATGATACCAAAAGTTATTGTTTCACTCCATGTTAAGAACTAACAAGTTTGACTTCTTCTCCAGGGAGTGCTCTAGATTGATGGCCAAATCGCACCAAAACGCGATTACTACAAAGAAGACGACTATTTACTATAAATATTGTGCTGAGCATGATTGGATTTCAGTCTCTCCTCCAGCCTACTGCTTGTTGGTTGATAGTTATGAGACATAGCGTAGTCATCAATCTTTTCTGTGGAATATTTATGAATTGCACAACATTATTTGTTTTATATTATTTACTTGTTCAGTCATCAATCTTTTGCTTAATATTCTAATAACCATGCAACTTATGCAGGCTAGCAAGCCTCTGTCCCTAGAGCCATTTGTTAACTGACTCAAGGATGAGGAAGCAACCTTTTAACTGATTGACTTGGAGGAAGAAGCGTTTAACAATGCAACTGACCTGAGGATAAACTAGCTAGAGAAGAACACTTTATAATAAAAGCTATTTCAAAATTTTCAGTTGAAACAAAACTGTTAGTTGTACTTGTGCAATTAATTTCTTGGTATATATAATATAAGCAAAAGTTAGTACATGAAAAAGTGTTGCATATATTAAAGTTTCTGTTGCCATAGTTTTATTATTACAATTGCAGTATTGTGTTGAGTTCCTTGCCTTCATCTGGGATTGGTTGAGTATGTAATGTCGTTCGTACTGAAAGTGTATGGTATCAAGTAATAAAAATTATCGTCCATTGAGATTGTGTGTTGAATATCAAAATACTTGTGAAGGTGATTATCTAGAAAGTTGAGTAAAGGTGTGTTGTGGTAAAGAACCAAAAGTGATGGAGAGAAAACAATAAGAAGCTTTGTTCGGAAGACAATTCTAAGATTTCAATTTTACTATAATGAATGTTGACGAATGTAATATCTTTTATTTTGACATATGATTATAAAGGGACTTATCTAAAGGTAATCAAATGTGTCAATCAAGTTTAAGTGCTAGAGGGGGGTGAATAGTGCTTAAGTATTTTTCTTGATTTTTGAAAATTCGAGTGTTCGATTACGTAAATTAGATATAGCGGTAGACTAGTTAAGTAAGAACAAGAATGATATATTTCTTTACTTGCTTAACAACCAAAGACTGCTACTCCAAGGGTTATGATTTGTGATCATTTTAATACGGACAATCCACTAATGAACTTGTTTCCTTATGGAAACAAGTTGTAACGAATACAAAAAGATCACGATAAAACAGAACTTTATTGGAGTTAATAATTCAAACACAATATTCGTTATCCTAACACCGAAGCTTTGTAGATCTTCGTTCTGGCGTGAATCCGGCATTACGATGACTTGGATGGATGTTGTTGCTCGCTAAGGACGCCGTCGACTCAACAAGACTTGATCGTTGAAGTATGAAAATTGTTGTACGAAGCCTCTGGTCGAAGTTCTTTTTATAACATCCTCCAGTCGATTGGAATGCATCTTAGGTCAACCCCACGTAGATCGCGATCCTCTTTCTCCGCGGCTGACTCGACTTACAGGTCGACTGGAATCCCCATTCAGATCGACTTGAATCTGACATGGAGGATGTCGATAGACTTCGACTTCCGCTGCGCTTATCTAAGCTCAAGTCGCCTGGAATCCACGTTTCGGTCGATTCGACCGTTCAGTCGACTCGAACCTTGATTTAAGTCGTTCGGAGTGAAAGACTTCAACTCTTCAATCTGCAAGACAAGTTAGTTCCAAATATACAAAAATACAAATTGAAAAGTCAGTTCTCTGAACAGATTTTTGATATTAACTTCAGGTTTCCAGTGAAATCTTGGGTTAGACCTGATGTCTACAATTCCTCTTCGGGAACGCATCCTGGTCCACTTCTCTCAGGAGAATTTACCTGACTTCCAACCAAGTCCTTCAGACTTGTTGGACTTTCTGCTCAGCTTTGTCCTTGGCCTCCAGGAATTTTCTACTGCGACTCGATCCTCCAGACTGCCCAAACTTTACCAATCCTCTAGTCCTCATGCCCGTACTCAATTGGACTTTGACCATGCTTCCTGGTCCTCCGACACTGCATGGGCTTGCACCTGGTGCACTTGATCTGCCAAGTCTTCTGCCTGATCCTCCAGATCAGGACTTGTCCTTGTCTAGCCTACAACTAGGACTTTGTCTTTTGTCTAGCCTCAACTAGGACTTTTACCTGTGTTCACTGCACACTAGATCAATATATCAGTCCAATAACACACTTAACTTGAACCTGGTGACATTATCAAAATCAAAGTTCGATCATCTGGTGCTTTCCGCACCAACATTTATGGGGTGAAGAAAAGTATGAAAACACTAATGTGTCTATCCTAATTGCAACTAATAAAGTTGATTAGGATAGACCCTTTAAGCTCTATGACAAATCGTTAAAATTTCGAGAGAGTTAACCACTTTCGTTGTAGTTGTACTAAGGAGGGATACCCCTGTCACTAAAGTTCCACGAACCTATAGACACTACCCTTACTTCGTGATACGAACTCTCAAATCAATTCTAGAGGTTAAAGATTAGGTGTAGTCAATAAGTACGCCCCCTATTCTCTATTTATCCTATTGTATGTTTATATGTAATGATTATGACTAGGGTTCACCTCTTGATCTATTTTGACAAGGTTATTATCTAAGTCGAATCCAACAACAACGATAGATGGAGAGAAATACAAACTAGAAATGATTAAGGCTAGGGTTCACCTCTTGATCATTGCCAACAACGTCAACAATGATCAACACACCTACTTCTATCATATATGTGTCATAATGCTCAGCCCCAACAAGGCAACTACAACTACTCATGCAGGATAGATAATTAATCATGCGAGGTATCAACAGATCATACAATGATTTCGAACAAGTAAAATACTTATCACAACAATGTATTATCAATATAGGTCAACAGCAAGAATCTACAACAAGGTATCATTTCAGGACCAATAACTAAGATAGCAAGATTATTAACAAGGTAATTTAACAGCGAAAATAATTATGCACTTACAAACAATCATGTGTTGACCAAGCACAGAAGTACCCACCTGATGTACGTATGTCGATAAAGAATCCCCAAAATACCCCTCGTGTGTAACATGATCAACAATCAAGGTCCTGCAATTATATTAACAACATCCACTAAATATCAGAATGTATTTTAAATTCTACAACAAAATTAAACCCTAATCAAAACTACGGTTAACTTTAACAGGATCAATCCGAATCAGATCCGTCAACAAATTCCACCAACTTGACCAACCGGATCCGATTCAATTCATGTTAACAAATTAATTTCACTACAATTGATCACCTAAGACAATTAACTTCAACTTAATCAAATTAATTAATCTAATTGTTCTATTTATCCACAGCAGCAAAACAACCCTCAAATAATCCACAACAAATCCATAAATTTCTAGTTGAATTCAACACCTCCACAAATCAATTCGATAGACAGGAATTGATCCAACAAAACGCAACCCTCACTCCATTGGAATCAAGATCCACACGCAGAACACACCCTGAATCAATTCCAACAATTCCAAACAATCCAACAGCACAATCAAACCTAATCAAACTAATTTGGACTCATGTCAACATGCAACAAAATAAGCCCTAATATATTTCAACAATAAATCTAGCATTTATAATCAGATCAGATTAGCATCTAAAACCAAACTAACATCCAACCAATAAAATCCAACCACCCTTGAGAATCTGACCAAACAGAAACAATATAGGAAAAATATAACCGGAAATCAAGATATTACCTCAAATCAACCCTAGAACCAAGGCAAGCTTCGGTTCTTCCACGATCAAGACCGCCATCCGCTCCACAAATTCCTCGGCAAACTGAACCCTAACCCATTTAACAAGTCCAAACAACCACCAAAATCAATTAGCCATTCACACAAATCCAACAACAAACTCAAAATTCTTACCTCCGATTGAAGCCTTAGAAACCCTAAATTTCAGCCCACCTCCGGTTCTTCCACGTTCAAAATCTCAGCCAACCGATCTGACTCAATGCCAACTCGGTTTGAAGCGTAGAACTTGCTCAATCCCGGCTCTTGGTCTCGCGAGCGAGGGAGGCGACGCTCGAAGGCTTCTGTTCGGGAAGAAGAAGAAGAATCGGCAGTGGCGGCTAGCTGCAGGCGTCGACTGCTCGGCTGAGGCGACAGGGGATCGCGACAGAGGAATGCCCACCGATCGCGAGCTTGGCAGAGGGGATAACGGCACCTAGCCGACGGGGTCACGAACTCTGCCGAGGAAACCATACGGATCGCGGCGTGTGAGGGTTTGAGAATTTTCCTAATGGGTTTCAGGTTTAACCTATACCCGATCCATTAACCCATTAGTAATTGGGCTCAAATTTGGGCTAATTATTTGGGCTTTAGAACTGACCCAATTGCCTTAAATGGCCGTATCTTACAACTACCTTTTCATGAATGAGGATGACTCAAAATCTTGAAAATAAATATCGATTTATTCATGGGTTACTTAGTAATGCAACAATCCTTATTTAACATAAAACTAAAAGTATTTAATCATAGATAACTTAAAATCTAAAAACATAAATATAGTTCCATGAATACAACAATACATGAAATCGAGACTTTTAAAGTTACTAAACATTTTTGATCAAAAATATTATAACTACGATATAAAAAACAGTACACATAAGTTTAGAAAAAATTTAAAGTGCAATGATGTATATTTGACATAAAATTGAAGTCTTTTCATCGTTAAATACTTTTATTTTTTAAAAAAAAATACTTATAATGATTAGTCAATTGAATGGCGTCAGAACTCAAACATCTTCAGTCAAAAGTATTTCATAAAGTTAGAAATCTCAAAATTTGAAAAAAAAAAACACTAACAAATTTGGAGGAGTACTGTTAGAAGTACAATAATATTCATTTTATATGAATTTAAGATCTCCAAAATCATTAAATACTTTTTAATCAAAAGTGTTTAATGATTTACAGGGTTTAATATTTGAAAAAATATGTATTAATAAACTCAGAGTGATACTATAAGATTGTACAGGAGTTGATTTGATATAAATAAGAAAGTCTTTAAAGTCACTTTGGCTCAATGGGTTTGACTCAACATTAATTAAGAACACTTTTAATCAACAGAAGTTTCAATCAGACGGTGAATAGCTACTCTATTAATGATATTTTAAGTCATAATAGATGAAATGGAAATGCACGGTTTGATGAATTTCAAATATTTTGAAAATTTAAATGTAGATCATCGTTGTTTCTATATGATTTTTCTTCAATAGCAACGTAAATGTCTCAGATTTCCAATTTGGACAAGAAGTATCAGAACGGAGTTGAGGAAGTCAATTCCTTCTAGATTCCAGCGAGTCAGCGACGCCGTTAAATATTCCATCTCCTTCAACCTCTCGTCGCTCATCAGCCATCAGCAATGGCAATGGCTTCTTCATGTTCCAGTGCAACTTCATTCTTGCACTTCTCTTTTTCCCTTTCCCTCTCTCTACTCTTCTTCTCCGCAACGTCAACTGACAATCTACGCAGAAACTTCACTGTCCGGAAACCAGACCATCACCTCCGGAGGCGGCAGGTTCGTGCTTGGCTTTTTCACGCCACCAGGCAGCGCCGGCACGACCTCCTTCAACTACTACATCGGCATCTGGTACGATAAGATCTCTGTGCTCACCCCCGTGTGGGTGGCCAACAGAGCCACTCCAG
>JBBMKF010000112.1:5863928-5874601 GCA_037834155.1 Curcuma caesia
CATTTGATGGCATTGTTAGCACACACCTAAATTTCTTTAGCATTTCAATCTTTTTGATCCTCCATTCCATTATTGACTGGAGAAGATGAGAGAATGCACCCCGATTGAGTAGGCAGGACAGTGTCCAAGCCTACAATGGTTGTGGGGAACTTTACTACCTCAAGCATTGCATTTGTGTTTGTCTTCCTTTCTCAATATCCATGTTACCTACTACTTTTCCTGTATTTGTTCATGATCTCATACCTCTACTCCTAAAAAATTTGGATCTTTGAATGTTTATTGTGGTTGATTGTCGGATCTATATCAATAAACAAGTAATGAGCATAGTCATTCAAGGTTGAATTGTATAATATCCCCGGCAATGGCGTCAAAATTTGATACAAGCCCACACTAGTGTCACGAGTGAACCTCAAATTAATATTTATAATCGAAAACCCTTAGCTCACAAAACAAATGAAGTATAGGGGCCACAAGTCATATTTTTCGAAGGACTAGTAGATAATTGGTCTAAATCAAGCTAGAAGGTTGTTCTTTTTTGGGCACGGAACAGTGAGTGATACTCAACAGTAACTAGAAAACTTTCAGATACAAATGCTGAAGAAATTTAAGCTAAGGAAACTCAAAACAAATCACTACAACGAACAATCTCTAATGTATTAACCAAGTAAACCGAAATCTAGAATCGTTGAAACAATTTTTATCAGAATAATAATTCAGAATTGGAATTTCAAAAACAAAAAAAAACTATTAACAGAAACAGATTCAGATCTTCCCTTCCAAGTCGATCACCTCCTTGCCGTCACACAAGGCCTGATAAACTATCAGAAATCCATAGAAACATCTCTCAATCTCAGCTCGATTTGATTTGGATTGAATCTGATCAACACACAGAAACCTCCGCTTGCGCCGAACAGAGCCCGATCCAAATTTGAAAACCCCAGCTAAAATCTTTCAAACCCCTTGTAATTCGATGCTCAAGAACCCTCAAGAATCTTCAAGGAACCCCTATGCATGATCTTGGTTGCTCCGATCGCCTTGGATCCGAAGATCTCAACTGGAAATGGCGGCGGCGAAACCCTCTAACGAAACCCTCACCGAACGAAAACCACCTCTGATTGTCTCGAACTAGGGTTGATGTTGTCTCTAGAATCTGGAAATCTGCTTGGAAGGTAAATCCGGCGAAGATCGTCGCTGAAGAATAAGAAAACAGGGGAAAGAAAAATGCGAGGAAGGAGATCTACAGCGCCCGCGTCGCGGGCACTGTAGCTTCTCATTTGAACTACGGTGCTCGACCGGGTTACTGTTTTAGACCGGGTTCAGTTTGGTTTAAGTCTGGTTCAATTCAAATCAAGCTGGTTCAGCTCTAATTCGATTTCGGTTCGAGTCAAATTCACATGGGTTCAGTCCAAATCAAACTTGGGTCTTGATTCATAAGGTTGGATCCATCAATTTGGTCAAACTTGGGTCAATTTAACTCAATCTCAATTGGGTTCCATCTTAGTTCAACTCGAGTCCTACAAAAACCAAATCCAATTAATGTAAAATTAACCATCAAATTGCAGAAATTATAATTGACCATCAAATTGTGCAACATATCACAAATATATTCAAATCAATTCATTAAACCATTTATTTTTCATGTAAGAATCCAAAATGAATCAATAAAATGCATAGAAACCCTAACTTATCATCCATCCACTGCATTAATCCTGGTAAGTTAATTTTAGCATAACAAAAACCTTAACGTTGCTCCCCACCGCCCAACACAATTTAAAATGCTTGGGCAAGCCTTGTTGTGAGCTTCAAGGCATTTGATGGCATTGTTAGCACACACCTAAATTTCTTTAGCATTTCAATCTTTTTGATCCTCCATTCCATTATTGACCAGAGAAGATGAGAGAATGCACCCCGATTGAGTAGGCAGGACAATATCCAAGCCTACAATGGTTGTGGGGAACTTTACTACCTCAAGCATGGGTGAAATCGTTAAAAGCCCAATATAAAGACCCAAAATGTTGTTTTGTGGCATGGTGGTGGCACCCTGATAATTTACGAAAGCTTCAACTAATTTGAAATACTTTGGAGGCTTTGGAGGCTATAAAAGTACTCATGAAACTCTTGTTTGCATCATCAAGGGATTCTCCCCTTCCCTAGGAGGAAGGGTTTCCTTGTGACAAGGAACCCTATGAGAGTCGTTCCAAAGAGTTGTTAGAGTTTTAATCCATCATCAAGCTTGGAGTTCTTTCGAATATGACGATTAACACATGACTAAGTTTTCTCTTTCCTTTTCTCTTTATTTTTAAGTTGTAGAATGTCTTCTTCTTTATCTTTTAGTTGTAACTTCATATCCATGGAGTAATATTATTAATTTAGGATGAGGGGTAGTCTGATGTATTGTTGACACTATTTTATATATTTATGTATCTTTCTTTATGGCATGATATGTTAATCCATGATTCGGTTTATTATTCATACATGATTATAATAGTAATTGTGCATATTCATATCCCACGAGATGTGGAGGACTTAAACGTGAACCCAACTGATCTCCCACCCATAAAATTTGAATTCATATAATAATTTTAATCAAAATTATTATATTTCCCATGACTTTACTACTGTAGGTGCATATACCTAAAATTATTATATATATGACCATAAACTAATTAAAAATGATATAAAACACATATTAAAGCATCATTTGAAAATAATAATAATAATATCAACAACAACAACAACAACAACAATAATAATAAATGAAACCTATCAATTGTAAAATTTTAAGAATTTTTCCTGAGAGATATATACCTCTCTATTTCATGATATATGTGTAAGTTTTAAATTTAAGAATTTTTTGTCAAGAATTTAGTCAGTGTATATGCACACGTCCGTCTATATGGACTTAGACGAACGAGTATATATTCTCCGGCCATATTTTTCTATTACTAGAAAAATAAGTAATTTTGAATAACATTAATATTCCCCAAATGGAGGAAGAAACCACAAGTCTGCGACGATTTCAACGTGGCATGAGGCTCGCCTCCATCGGGCCCCTACGGAAAAGTCAAATCAAATTAAGTCATTACATTAAACATTATTCAAAGATTTGAACACGACTTGAGTGTAATTTTGAAATGTGTTATGAGAGCATAAGCAATGCAAGTTGAATATAAATAAACGTTTTAAAACCGAAGTACAATGTATTGATAATTTGCTAGTAATTAAGAGTGTTTAAATAGTTCTTTTTAAAAAAAAACACACTTAATCCAACAAGACTATTTATGCAATCAAGCTTGATTCCGGAGCTATGCAGGGATTTATTAGGCATAATTAAGCTGAGCAAAGTCGAAATCTATGAACAAATTGAGTTACTAAGGGATGATCTATTTTATTGGCACAATATAGTATTCTCTTTTTTTGCAAAAGATGGAATCTACCATCTAGCGGCTCTACACGGTCGGCCTCACGATTATTTGTGAGGAGGTAAATTGAGTAACTGCAATTGACCATGACGAAGGAGGGTATTGTCTCGGCATCACCGAGATTCGAACTCTTACTCTCTTATGTAAATCTATTCCATCGAAACTAACTCAATTATGTCTCGAAAATAGTAGTCTCAACGTAGCACAAAATTACTTGGATTGTTCATAGAGAGAAAAGATTAGAGTACACGTGATGTTGTCAGCAATATTGCCATCAAATGAAGATAGAAAGAGGAGGCTAGACTTGCCATCTCACAATAAAATTCATAATGCATTTTTTTTTAGTATCTTACTTGGGGCTCTTATTTTAACCAGATGAAATTTAATCTTAATCACATCTAATTAATTAGTCAAAGAATAATTCTTAATTAATTAATTAATTTAGTTAGATCTTCTAATTAGAATCATGATCAATTAATTGTCAATTCATTTTAGTTTTAAAATATTATTAAAAAATTAGTGTTTGTCTTATTCAAACACATGATGTAAGTGTTTATTTAATGTAATTATGGGTCACTAGAAGGAATACCAACTCGAGAATCAATCTCAACTGAATTATTCTATGCGTAAATTTAATTCAAATAGTCATCAATCAAATTGATTAGCATGACAAGTATGGTGTTGATTGCAACTCTTCAAGGGGAACACACACACACACACATTTTATATATAATATATCAAATGAATTCTCATGAGAATCAAGTCTAATAGGTTATTTCTTAACATACCAAACCACATGCTTATTTAGACATTACCATGTCTACAAATAGCATCACTAGTTGTACCATTAATTGAACATCTATATTTTCAAGATCCATTATAGTCAAAGATAATTTTCGACATTTGTACACGTTTTAAATTAAGTTGTCTCACATCTCTCTTGATCTATCACTAAAGTAATAATATTGTTAGATTGTTTTTTAATTAAATCAACTAGTTACATTGATCTAATCAATACAAAATAATAAAATCAAACAACAAGGAAGAGAAAGTTTAGGTTTAGGGCTATTACATTGTCAATCTCAAGGGTTCATTAGCCACCCACAATTCAACCAGGTTGTACTTGATATTTTTTAGACTTGAAGCGAATCTAAAAAAACCTTAAACAATAAGACACAGTCATTTTTTTTATTAATAAGATGTTTTTCTAAAACAAAACATGTAAAATGAAAGAGACTTAAATTGTCAAAGGAAACATATTGGATTATTGATTCATAGCCTATTAGCTCCACCGCATAACCATCACCGTATATCATGGTATGTGTGCATGGTAAAATTTTATAACTTTTTTGTTTTACAATTTATGATTTAAAGAGGCTTAAATTTTTTTAAGCCCTCTATATGATTGGATAATTAGGTTACGGACGTCGAGCGAGATAGCGATTATCCTACAGCCAATATTGAATCCGTTGATTTGACTGTAAATGCCGAAAATAATCTTCTAAAACTTATTGATTCGAAAGAATACTAGGAGATAGAAAGATAAATAATAATATCGAAAATATTATAATTAAATCAAAAACTTCTCCCTAAACATCAATAACAAGATATTTATATAGATCCAAAACCCTAACTTGTAAAGGAAGAAAAAAATCCTAATAGAATGGACAAATTTTTAACGGACACGAAATTCTAAAAATCCTAAATGGACTTAAAATTCTTATATATATAAAAAATAAAAAAATTTTAAAACTACTCTAAATATAAAATATTTTAAAAAGTATTTAAAATAAAAATTATCAAAAATAGTAATAAAAATCTTTGGATCCTTCTACATCAGCCGTCCCAGATTGAAAAAAACTCTTTCTCGAAACACTGTTTCGTTGTCAAATTCATCCCAAATTTATGACGAAACTGAGTTTCATCGCAGATTTGGGACAAAATATTTATTCATCATAAATTTGCGATAAATTTTGCGATAAAATTTTTTTTACAACGGTATATTCAACGAATTTTGTATGTTGTAAAATTAGCAACAAATATTTTTTCATCGCAAAAGTCGTTGCAAAACTGCAACGAAATCTAATTTCGTCGCAAAATTCGTTGCCAATTTACAACGAAAAAAGTTCGTCCCTAATGTTCATCGCTAAATTATCATTTTTTTGTAGTGTCAGGTGGTCGCCCATGTGGAAGATTCATAATTTCATCTTAGAACTTAGGTATGCCATTGTAACCATTGACAAGTAAAAACACTTCATTTTTCAACTCAATTAGTCTTTGCTCTAACTTTCTCGAAAGCCTTTCCACTGCTATCAACTCTTCATTAAGGTGGGCCAACATATAAACCTCTTTAACATGATTTCTAGTTGACCAGTCCTCAATAATCATTGCACTTGCTTTTGAATCAATACTGCAATCAGAAAATAGTACTTTTAGAAGACGTTGCAAATCTGCAAAAGGGAGTGGCCCTATGCCAATATTTCCTATGCAATAGCCACTAGAACTCCAAGATTTTGAACTTAAGAAAACCGACAGTAGCATTTGAGTCCCTGAATTTTCGACGAACTTGAACGTGATAAATGGTAGCTTCTGTTTGTCGGGCTCAACAATCACCATGAAGCACAGCAATAGGAGGCAGTCTGGATCAGTAGCCTTGGGTAGGCTGACCACCCTCGACATCTCCTCGGGATTTGAAATTTTTAGATCTAAAAGACACTTGATCTGCAAGATTGAGTTCTTAAGGTTCATCATTGAGGACACAACACCAGCAACCCCAAAAAAGCGCTGCTTCTTGCCAAAGTAAACAACAATAGGAATCTCACGCTTCAATTCATCATTTGAAACCACATCAATGCCACGCTACCTTATTCCCAACGTTAAACCCAACTTTATCGACCTCATTATCATCATCATAAAGTACCTCGTCATATATTGGCTCGCCAGTTGACTTGGTCTTGTCTTCGTCGTGCTGAATAAATTGGGGTGTCGAGTCAATGCAAGGTGAGACGATAGAGATTGGGGTTTCGTCGATAGATAAACCAAGTTGTTGATTGCCATCGGACAAAGTGAGTTTCTAGTCTTCGATCAACACTTCATCTAGGTCTATCTCCTAGTTGTCAACATCATCATAAATTGGATCACCAAATATTTTGATCGTGTCGTCGTTTCCGCCGTCTCCTGTGATCGGACGATTGGGAGAGTAGGACTGATCGTACTCGATATTGTCGAGTCTGCATCTTCATAGTTGTCTTTGCTGCCATAGGAGGAAGGGGGGATGTAGAGGCACGGACGGTCGGGAGAGTAGGATTGATTGTACTCGATGTTGTCGAGATCCGCATCTTCATGGTTGTCGTTGCTGTCATCGAAGGAAGGGCGGATGTAGAGGTGATGTGAAGTCGGCGTTCTTACGAAGTTATAGGTGGTGGAGTGGTTGATCCTGAATCCCTCGAAACTGGTGCTTTGAACTGTTGGTCTTTTTGTAGGAATGCTTTGTATTGTTGCAGATTCCACAACTGAATTGATGTTCACAGTTTGGGACTTGGATTCTGGTGGTCCTTTGATCTCCTTTGTCTTGTCACATGTGTCCTTGACCTTATGAAAAGTATCTTTCATTTTTTTCTTCATCTTCTCCCAATCAGATATCTTAACTTTGCCTTGTCTATCTCGTGAGCATCATAACTGCTCCCACCATGTTGATGCTCGACCGGTGAGTTTGATGATAACCAATCTGACTTTTACACGATCGGGCACTTCCTCATGATAAAAAATTCTCTCCACTTTGTTAAGCCAATCAACAAATTTCTCAGTCCCAGAAAATTCAGGAAGATCAATTGGAAATCCAATATCTTCATACAACTTCTTTCGACCATGACTTTCGTGACTATGATAAGAATTTTTAAAAGTGGAAGAATTAGAATAAGAGAACTTACGATCTTTTAGATTTTGCGTTGTTAGACATTGGGATAACTTTGTAACTTTTCTTTGTAGATCAAGAATCTCGTCTTAGGTGTTACGATCACAGTGTGAGACTTCTTCTACCAGAACCTACCTGTCATGACCACGATAACAACCATGATGACGATCCGTCGGATCTGAGAGCTCTAATACCAACTGACGTCGAACGGGATAGCGATCATCCTGCGGGCAATGCTTTGATACCAATTGACGTTGGACGAGATAGCGATTATCCTATGGGTAATATTGAATCCGTTGGTTCGCGCGAATGTAAATGCCGAAAATAATCTTCTAAAACCTGTTGATTCAAAAGAATACCAGGAGATAAGGAAATAAACGACATTGCCAAAAATATTATTAAATCAAAAAACTTCTTCTCCTCTAAACATTAACTCATAAGATGTTTATATAGACCCAAATCCTAAAAAAAAATCCTAATAAAAAAAAGTTAACAAACTCGAAATTCTAAAAATCTTAAATGGACTTCAAATATAAAATCCTAAGAAAAATTCTTAATAGACTTAAAATCCTAAAAATCCTAAACGTACTTAAAATCCTAAAATATAAAAAAAAATAAAACTTTTCAAAACTACTTTAAATACCAAAAATTTAAAAAAAATAATAAAGCTAAAAGGATAAAATCTAAACTATTTTTTAAAAAAAGAAAACTAATTCTAAAAATTTAAAACAAATATAAAAAAAAGGTCAAAAGACCAAATTTGAAATTTTGACGATCCAATTCAAGTGAACCATAGTGCTGCAATCCAACCATGCCAACCATGTCAGGAAGCCACGGGTTGGTCATCTTCCTTGTCGGTAGTTCTGATAGTCCTTCTTCAAGGTCCAAAAGGGAGGTTGGTAGCCTCGAGTTCTTCTCATCATAGTTCAGAGGGGAATATAACTGTATCGGAGGACATAAACTAATCATGTTGCTAAATGCTCCTGCATCAGATTGTTCACCAAAATATTAGATTTTGGAATCCTTATACTGACTATTGAAAAATTTTAATCTTATCTATCTCATCTTGAACTAAAAATTGTGTCACAACTAATATAATGTAAGTATTGATGCAATTGAGCCGCAAGTGGTCGGATTCAAACTTGAATTTTAATATTTATGTAAAGAGTTTAAGTTAGACCTTGCATTAAGTTTAATGTGTGTTTGAGTGTGAAGGAAGTTGGAAGGCCCACATGAAAGTTGGACAGCTTGTGACTCGATAAGATTGAGTAGTTGATGATGATGACTTGGCACAGCTAAAGTGGCATGCTGAGTGACTTAAAGGTCAGTGGAGATCAAATAAGATTGCATGATGCAGCCAAGAGACCACGGGACAAAAATACTGAGGTGCTGTTGGAGCAAGTCTAGAACATAACTTGGCATGGCTAATTTGGCAATTCAATGGCTTATGGTTCTTAGAGATTGGAGAATGATGGAATGAAATATCGGAGGGATTATAGGATATGAGGAGCATTGAGGGCAATATAAACCTGTGGAGGCACACTATGCAAGCAGAGCATGAAGATGACACATGGAGTGAATCAAAGGCTTGAATGCATCTGAGGGATCAAAAGTTTAACGGGAGTTGCTTAATAGAGAAGTCAAGTTGCAAAGACATGCTTTGGTAAGTTGTGAGAGTTGGCAGACTTGTACATATGGGGCGATGGTATATCTCAACTTAGATGTGAGACTTGATTATTAGAATAATCATAGTTAGGTTTCAATTGCCTGAAATAAATTTTTGTTGATTAGAGTGATGAGTCGATTAAGGAATCAACTCGAGATAAGCAACCAATGAACAAAATATTTTTATTCACGGTTGAGTCTAATAAGCAGTCACGTAACTTATAGTGAGTCGACTAATACTATAACAAAAAAGAAAGAAAGAACTATTTATCTGAAATAGTGGATGACAAAGTGATGCAATGAAATTCGTAGGTATAATTCAAGGTATTTTCTGACGGTAATGGAAACCGTCACTATATGTTACACCCACGGCAAAAAAATTGTAAGTAAAGGCATATTAAAAATGACGGGCATAGACGTCTGTAAGTATAGATTTTTGAGGTCTATACCTACTGTTTTCATACTTTTACTTACAGTTTTTTACCGTGGGTATATTGCAATTTTCTTGTAGTGTAATGAGATTAGAGAAATAATTAGTTCGATGGTTGAATGAGCAGTAGCAACACATCAACTTACAACAAGTGAAAAATAAAAAAGTGTTGAAGACTATGAAATGGAAGCTCAATGGAAATTTAAAGGTTGGTGAAAAAGAATTTATCAAATTCTATTAGAAGCCTTTCCTTTGGTATTTCTCTTAATCTTGCATGAAGGAAGAGGTTTCTTTACCTCTCACCTCTCGTTGCTGGTAGATAAGGAAAAAGATAGTTTTTTTTTTAAGTGATCTATAGAAGAATTATAAATCCTGGAGTAAAAGTCTAATAAAGTAATAGAGAATATCAGATGGCAGAACACAAAAAACCATGGTCAATTTTAATTTTTAAAAGAAAAGATCACTATAAAGTATACTTAGATAAATAAAACAAACCGTTGTTCATATATAGTATTAACACCTATTCTTGGTTAATTCTTGATTATAAAAGAATAAGAATGTGTACATTATCAAAAAAGAATAATATTTATTTTATTAGAGTTAGGATTTCAATAAATCAAATATACTATAAATGTCTTGGTTGTGCATGGCAAACTTGCTAAAGATCTTGATGGTGAAGATCATCTCGGCGAAGGTAAGATAATGCTCTTCTTCGTCGTGGTCAACTACAACTTCTCGATTTATCTATTCACAAATGATCATAGGATCGACCGTATAAGACCGTTGGGGTGGCAGATTAATTCTAATTTTTTTACTGAAATTGATGGTGAAGACCACAAGATCAATTTCTAAAAGAAGTGAAAAATTCAAAATTTAACTTATTCTATTTTGAAATATTTTCAATAAAAATATTTTTTTTTTAAACTATATATATTTTTTCATGTTTTATTAAATATTTACTGGATGAATTGGCATGGCTCGGATTCATTTCTTAATTAGATTATAATTAGTTTCGGCAAACAAATAAGATCTCGCTCAATCTAATCATCTGCAATCATTAATTATACCAAATAAACATCAATCAATCTCCAATTTGTTTGGAATTCTCCCTCCAAATCCTAATCAAATATGAAATGTGAATTCTGTTCCAATTTCTTTTCCAATTCTTTCTAACAAACTCAAAACTACTCTATAAATAAATATGCCGAACGTTGCATTCTTCGTTGATTAATTCACCCAGCGA
>JBBMKF010000112.1:5904221-5917114 GCA_037834155.1 Curcuma caesia
TTCACTTCTTTCTTTTAAAGATAAGTCTTCAGTAACTAAGCTATTTACATTCAAATAATAGAATAATAAGTTACAAAATATAATAAAGATCTCAACCAAAATTTAAAATATCATTCAATGCTAGAGCATAAATCCAGGCATGGAAGGGTATAACTTTAGCATCATATGATGTTACCATTGAGTGCACTTGAGCAAATACTGAAGCATGCTTAGAAGAATTTAGATGCCTTAACTCCTTACTCCTCTTTCAATAGTTTATTAGCTTCTAAAAATAAAGCCTCAGCAATTAGACAATCAATTAATTGATTGAATTAAAATTTTAATGTACTATAAAATACCCAACATGCTTTGGCATGTGTTATAGTTGTCAAGATGAATTTTACTCATTTACCCCTCTTTCACATTAATTTTTCTACTTATTAATAAGATTATATTAAAAATTATTTTAACCTCAATGAATGTCAAAATGAATTCATATAAGGTTTACTTTTATAATCTTCTTCCAATTACCTTACTACTTTTAGAAAACAAAAAATAGCAATTAGAAAAATATCAGAGAAACAAATTATAAAAAATAACAAATATTATTTAAATTCATTTGGACATGTGTTAAGGTGTGCCAAACCTTACTGCGTATCTTACTTAGTGATGAGTGTCGACATTATACAATCCTCATTGGCACACTTATGCATAGACGACATGAGAGATTACTCATGCAAATTTATATCAAGTTTCATTGATTTACTACAATGGTACTTTTGATCATACTGTCTTGTATGACATGAAATTTTAAACCATGCTACCAATATCTATTATTTATCAATTACAAAGACATCCCAAATATAGATGACATTAACATTTATGTCCATAACAACAACAATGTACCAAAGCTGTAACAATGAAACATAAAAAACATACTGAAAAAATGTGCTCGATTTGGCAAAAACAGAAATCATAGTTGACATAAAGAATATATGAAGTGTGCTCTTCAAATAGTCTCTAAAAAAGATACATAGGCCAAGAACCAAAAACTATTTAGGTAGAAACCAGTACAAAACATTATGCATTAACAAAAGATACATACAGATTGCCTTTCTTCGTTGTATTTGCTTGTCACTTCCTGAAAGCGTGCGAGTGCCTGCACAAGCAGAATATTAAAGTTGATCACAAGTTACCTTTGTAGTCATGGATAAATAAAAAAGTCCTACTTTTCTGTACTCTACTTCAAACTGGCGCAGATCATTTCTTTTTGCTAAAATTTGAGCCTCAATCTCTTTAAGCTTCTCAGTGGTATCTTTATATGATGCAGCACAGATAGCTTCAATTGTATAGCTAGCAGATTTGAAAAAATTATCACCTGAAAGAACAAGTCAGGTCAAATACCCGAAGGAAAACATATAGTAAACATACAAATAAGAACAAATAGCAATCCAAACCATAAACAGCAAATATGTGGGTTCCAGGTTTTAGTTCAGATACTTCACAAGGTTGAAGACCTTCCAACCTTTTAAAAAAAGCAGCCTCTGGATCTTTGGCCATTGCTAACTATACAAAAAAGATCAAACATTCAAACGGTTTGGAATGCATCTACTGTCATTTATCATAATTAATCATGAATCATTTTCTTAGGAATGAAAGAGTTAACTCACAGCATTGACTGTTGAATCCATCCTATAAACTTGAAAATGTAGAAAGTACATTCCTGCAGATGTTACCTTTCCAGTCTTTTCGCTATCTTCCTGGTGATACAGAAAACTGAAATTATATAACCCTGGAGAAAGGCAATCAGTGCAGCATAAAGGTAGATAGATCTATTTCAAATAAAAGTTATAACATCATCTCACTAAAGCAGAAGTAATCTATGACGACCCAAAGAATAAGGTCTTGTTAGGATCGATCTCCTACCTAAAGGAATGAAAGTGGTCCATAGAAGTTTTAATATATAGTTGTGATATGAACATTTTAAATGCTATCATTCCAATATCACGAATATCAGAATAAATAAATAAAATTATTGATATAGTAAATATATTTAAAATATACTAAATTCTAAGGTATTCCATCGTTAATATCAAGAAGCAACTTTTATAAGATTAATAATAATAAGATGATAAAAATAATGATAGTTAGAGATGAATAATAATAACAATAATAATTAAACAGGATTCTCTACTTAGCTGTAAAATACAATCTTATGTGATTGAAAACTTTTAAAATCATAAAACACTATAGTAAGTGTAGATCACTATTGAATGTGAATATATTTTAATCAAGATTCTTGGGACAGAGATGCTATGCTAGGCACAGTAAGCAAAGATGGAATTGTAGTTTAGTAAGATCCTAGCCCAATTCAAACTTCTAAATTATTTTGGTCAATATGGATAGTAGGATTATAAGATGCTAAATTTTGACTACCATGATCATGACCTAATAAGAAATATGAAAAATATAAGCATTCAGCATATTGTCATGGTGTACGACACTTATAAGATGTGATTAACGTTCAAATTGAATGTACTAGCAACTTATCTATGAGGGCATGATAACAATGTTAATGAGAAGACAAAACGTCCTAACTTATCCATCAACAAAATTATGGCTACAATACAATGTTCTTATGGAAAAATGAATACTATTTCCCAAGGCTTGAAGTTTCAATCCATGTCAGAGAGTGTGACAACAACTCTACTGATTAGGAAGAGGAGAGAGGAATCCAGAAGAAAAAGAAATGCCAGAGTAAGTAGTCTCAAGATTCTGCTATTTTGGAAGAAATTTGTAAGGGCTCATCTTTCACTGCAGAAAGATGCAATGAGGGTTCCTTTCATGTTTCATAGATGAGGGACGAAGCTGCATTGGAGGAAAAAGTTGCATAGAGGGTGATAACAAAGGAAGATGCCTGTATCATTCCTCCTCACGTTTTCTCTCATGCACCGGAGGAAGAAGACACACACCTCAAGATGATCCAAATGATGAGCACCACACAAAAAAGACTCCATTCCAATTTCTTATTCTAGATAACCAATGGAATGAGTTGTTTCCCATGTCGACTAGCACGAGATGTTTCTTTAAACCATGTTGATTCCACTAGGTGAATAGCATTCAACTTAGGTTAGTTATTGTGTTCTGTTTGCTTGTCTCAGAAGTTCAAAAGCTGCATTTAATATATACAAGTTTAGAGAAAGGCAATAATCTTATTGCATTAATCAAACATTATATTGATATATAAATAGGCTCCTGAAAAAATCCTACCCTAGAAGTTAATGTGAGACAAACCACTAAACCACCAAAAACTAAAAATCTATACTTTAAACACACACAGCCCCTTAATCTAGAGCATAAACTAGAATAATTATCTTAAACTTGAAAAGCTATATTAAATACTGTGTCCATCTTATTGCATAAACAAGAATAGCTATCATGAACAAAATATAACTATATACAACAACACAAAGGAACATAAATATAATACTCACACATAAGCAAAACATAACTAGAGTTAACAAAGCACAAGCTTAAATCAGCACATAACCAATTAGGTTTTTGTTGTCAAATCCGTATGCAATAAAGAGAGGAGAAAGAGAGGAAAGATGATCAGAAAGTAAACTCTTGAATGAGCTTCTTCTTGAAGCAGCAATTACATCAGCATGCAATAACCTGCAGGAAAAGCAAAACACTCAAGAGTTCTAGAGGAGAGATAGATATCATAACTTGATACTTCACTAGACTTAGCATCAGAGAAAGAATATTTTTCTGTTTTGGTCTTCATTGACTTTTAGACAACATATATCGAGCAAGTAGAACAAGATATGATGTAAGAAGAACAAAACAAGCTGGGATTTAAAGAAGCAAGAAGAAAGATATCAGCAAAGAAGCCTTTAGAATATGTGTCGAGGCCCTCTCCGAGGCAGTCAGGTGAAAAGGAATGTGGAAAATGAAAACGAAAACATATCTAAGTGAAAAGGAAAAGGCAAATCTAGATGAGAAAAAAATGTTCATTGTCAGTTGAAAGTGGAAGGACCAGTAGATGGCTACAGTTTGCTGAATCTAGCATATAACTGGAACTAGGTATACATCAACTGGACTGATTGATGCATGAGGATGAAGATGCACATTGAGGGCACTGCTCGAGGTCATGAGATGGTTCACTCTGGATTCCACTAGGAAAAGATGCAATGGAAGTTGCCAACATTTGTTGATATAGAAGCTAGAGAACAAGAGAAATAGAACCCAAGCAAGGAGATTGAGGCACAATGCTAGGATATCAAAGGCATCAGATTGGCAAACCTTTCAAGGGTTCTTCAGCTTCAGATCTATTTGTGAATGTGGAAATTCGTACAAGGAGTAACCAATGTAGGATCTCTCTGAAGTTGCACATGCAGGGAATAAATGGTTATTCATGCAGCAGTAGAGGTAGTTGGATCATATGGAACAATGGTGGAGCCGTGGAGGTGACTAGGTTGAATTGGGATAAAGAAAAAGGAATGGTGACTTGGTGCCAAGCAAAAGGTGCAGGTTTCATCAAAGAGACAAACTAGCATGTGGTGAACTGAGCTCGCAATTAAGCAAGCATGAGAGAGAGAAACAGAGAGAACTGAGAAATAAGGGGGAGGCCACTGGATACCTCTTTTGAAAAACCTAATCATAAGGCCACCATATTAAGTATGGGAAAAGGGAATAATCTATTGTATTCACATGATAATTATTATATGGGTATACATATAGACTCATGATAAAACTCTAACCTTGAAGTACTGATATGAAACTACTAGACCACTAATAACCCCATAAACCTAATACGGTCAATATTATAACTAATGATCGTTAGCGACAATGATAGCAAATCAACGCACTTTAACCTTTTAGACCACCATAAAAGGATGACAAAGGAGCTTCCATAGTGTTAAATATATTGTAAAGGCTGCAGTCATGCATCAGCAACGAGAATATATGTTTACTATTATATTGTCTCTTGGTGGCTTAAGTGATTTAAAGCTCAATTAATGGCGAAAGTATGCACACAAATATGTCAATCATTTGGATACATTTTCTTTTGTGGCTCTGTGGCTGTATCTGTCTCTTCCTTAAATTGATAGCTTTATCCCAATGGCTACTACAGGTATATATCAAAGTGCTTTCCACCATAGTGATTTAGATAGATAAGGTATATATGAAACAACCTCCTGGCTTTGTTACTAAAAGAGATTATGGCCACCTATATTAAAAGAAATTTAGGATTGAAGTAATCTCCTAAAACATTGTTTAGTAAGTCAAATTCAGCTCAAATTTAATATTATTTGATCAATATTCGAGAATATCAGACTAGTGTTTTGCATGATTTTCAGTTTAGAAAATGTATCCTTCTTATTGTTTATGTAGATGGCATTATCATTACAGATGATGATACTGCAGATTTCACAAGGTTAACAGTTTATCTCTATCAGCACTTTCAAACAAGGATTTAAGCGAAATTTAGTATTTTAATGGCATAGATGTTACTCATTCAAACGGAGACATTAATATAGCAGCAAATATGTGCATAATAATATGCTTTAAGAAGCTAATATGCTAGGTGTTAGTCCTATAGACATTACCATGGATCCAAATGCCAACTAATACTATGATGATGAAAGTCACTATCTTACCCAAGAAAGTATTATACATTGGTTGGCAAGTTGAATATCTTAATGTTATAAGACATGACATCTTATACGATATCATTTTAATCAACCAATTTCTCAAGTCACCATGCCAATGGCCACTAGGGTGATTTCTCGAGTCCCATGCCAATGGCCATTAAGATGCAAGTCTAAGGATACTTGGATATATTAAGAATATCCTGTTATAGGATCTTCTATATTGTAATGGAGTTTGTCTTGAGCTTATAAGATACATTTATAGATAGGCATGCTCCCCAAAAATAGGCAGTCTATATTAGGTTGTTTGCCCTACTAGAGAATTTGATACCTCAAAAAAGCAAAAGGGCATATTGTCAGAGCTTAAGTTCTCACAAAATGTGAACTTTGTCTAGCTTAAACTATTAATGATTGATTTGGATAGTACCCATATTGAACCAATAAAGATATATTGGATAATCAAATTGCAATGCAAAATGTATCTACTTTGGTCTTTCATGAGAGACAACCACATAAAAATAAATTGTTACTTTGTAAGACGAAAAACTACAATTTAAGAGGTTGTTATGTTACTTATTAGCTCAAATGCTTAGCATACAGCTTTTGTAAATGCTACATTTATGAGAGGTTAAGAATTAAATATATTTTAGTATCTTTGAGTCAACTTTATAAGTCTTCAAGGCATAATTCTATAATGTTTATACAAGTAATTGTTTGAAAACTTTCATACCATAGTTGATATTGATAAAGGGGACTACCGAGGGTATTTGGATTGAATCATTCCTTTGTCACATTACAACTTCTAATACACCTGTTATGTAGTTGTCAAAATTGGTATCACGATTGGGATTGGATAGCCAAAGAATTCAAGTATGAGTCATATTTGATTGGTACGATCAGTGAAGAAATTGGATCGACAAGAAAATGAGAAAATGAGAAACGTATAAAAAAATACTTTCACATTTGAGAATGGCTATTATATATCTACTTTATGATGCAATAAATAAGCAATGTTATATTTATTTGTATAAAGATTAATAAATAATAAAAATAGATTATATCAACTAATAAAATCATATTTGTAGTATAGATTACTAAAGAACAGTAAATTGTATGTATATATATATTAATGAAAATGTTATTATTTTATACTTAATTCTATAGGGTTTAGTCAAATCTCTAACTAGTTTTTGGTTAAAGGAATAGCAGTTTTAGAATTGTTGTTGACCAATGATTATTGTGTTCTCTGTCGATCCCTAATACCCTCTTTCGATCCATGATAATCTCACTTGACCAATAGAGAGCAAGCGAAAGATGAATAAGAGGTTGAGTCTAACGAGTGATATCAAAGTTAAATAAGTGATGCTTGATCTTGTGGTGGATCTCAACTTATGGCAACATAAGCAATTTTAGAGGAAAACAAAGCCTCTCTCTTTTCTGTATGAGTTCCCTTAGAATGATGTTGGGATTAAAGGGAAGGCTAGATTAGTCAAGTTTTTCAAAATCAACTAACTGTAATTAAATTTTAACTTAATTTCATTCATCTCCACTTTTTATTTGATCATATTTCAATGAATTCCATCAAGATTCTAATATAATCTTTTTGGTGGATCTCAACTTATGGCAACATAAGCAATTTTAGAGGAAAACAAAGCCTCTCTCTTTTCTGTATGAGTCCCCTAAGAATGATGTTGGGATTAAAGGGAAGGCTAGATTAGTCAAATTTTTCAAAATCAACTAACTTTAATTAAATTTTAACTCAATTTCATTCATCTCCACTTTTTATTTGATCATATTTCAATGAATTCCATCAAGATTCTAATATAATCCAACTAATTTCTAACTATATTCATTGGATTTTAGTTTTTACCAAAGTTCTCATTAATCTTTGTGAAATTCCAATTTCTTTAAAAAAAAACAGATCAGTCATTGTTGATAGTGATTCAACTCAGACAATTAGCATCGGTGGTATGGCTGCTCGTTCCTTTGCGCAAACCAGATTGGCATGATAAAATGTAAGGAAGCATGGCATTATGTCGTTAAAGCTAAAAAAAAAGGGATTTGAACATATTTGTTTGATTTACCTTTTGACTAAAATATTAATTTTCAATTTCAAATATCTGAGTAAATATCATAGCATCTATGACTGTTCTCTCTTCAACAATGCTCCTAAATGTAAATGCCCGAAACACTATCCTTTCCACGCTGCATTGGTTATGTGGATATAATTGAATCATATAGTCAATTGTTCAACTAGTTTTGCATAATGTTTCCTTGTTAGAATAACATTGAATGGATGGATATTAATGCTAGTCGGATACTCTTAAAAATTGTCAGTTAGCACCAGTTATTCTGAAAGAATATCTAGCATCCAATTCTCCAAACTCGAATTCTGTACAATCAGGACAGAGAATGATGATCACTTTAATTTGAAAAGGATGTCAACAAGATTAAACTTAGGCACGGAAATAAAGTTTGAAGCCATTTTAAGCAAAAAAACCACTTTGGAAAATGAACATTATGTTGGAAATTTAAGTGGTTGCATATGACTAAAGAAAATTTAGGAAGTTCCAGAGTAGAAAAGGTAGTCTAGGACCAAAGGCCATGTAATTAATACTATATTCAAATTTCTAGATAGATTGGGCTTATAAATGCATTGGTCACTAGTACGAATATCTATCATAAGTGTGGATATAACTGTCCAACACCACTATATCTATAAATTTTTGCATGTTGAAAAGTGTCCAAAACCACTATATTTATAAATTTTTGCATGTGATCAATAGATATTTCAAGTGTCCACTCAAATTTGCCAATGTCATATACAAAGTAGTAGATGATGATTATCAAAGGTATTGAACTTAAGTTTCTTTACTCGTCTCACCTCCTTTTTTCTCTCAATCCTCTACTGCTTCCTTAAATCAATGAGTTAATTTAAATGAACATATCAAGGGGCATAAAGCTCAATAAAAATAGTGAAGATGTTTCAAAAATCATAGATGAAAGATATAGAAACAGAAGAGATATGAAAAATGAAAGTCAAATAGACATCAAATTATTTGAAAAAAATAAGTAATCCTCATATGGACAAAACTGAATTTGGAGCGAAAAAAAGGTAAAACAACTTGAGGGCCCATGCTATTAGAGTTTAATATGGTTGATTTCAACATAAAGTCAACAGTAACACAAATCAAAACTTAGAATATATAGACCAACTTACATGTAAGACAACCACATGCAGCTTCACAAAGTAAAATATTACATCAAATCCTTGCATATCATCGCATCTAACACTAAGTGATGTTCATTTCAGATACAATAGCATAGGAATATTATCTTCTCAACAACCAAAGGCAAAATGTTTATATATATATATATATATAGATAGATAGATAGATAGATATGTATGTATGTATGTATGTATTCATGTAGTTTTAGACAATGATTGTAAGGACTTCAAGTCTATGACTAATCAAAGGAATAGCTACTTTGTCCACAGAAAATTAACTGTTGCAATTCCTCCTTTCTTATAACCAATAAAACAAGCTCAATGACTTCAGTAAGATCAATAAGCATTCATCATTAATTCTTTTAATATTTGGCATAGCAAATATATGATTGGCATATTACTTTGTTTTTAAAAAAGCTGCAGAAAAGAATAAAAAAGTGATAATCACCTGTAAAGCTAGTCCATAACCACCATTTGGTTCTTGCTCAAAGTAAAGTAACTATGTTGATAACAAAAAAACAGAAAGTTAGAGACATGGAAGCATACAAGAAAAAAGGAGAAAAATTCTAAAAGAAATGAAGCATAGACAAATCCAAGTTATTTATAGAATTCAATGTCCTTAGTCATCACCTTAAATTTACTTTGGACAACTGATGTTACTCGGATAACAACCCCAACTTGTGCTTGTTCCTCATTGATTGTAACACTAAAAAAGTGAGCACATTGTTTATCAACCTACAACAGAAGCAACAGGAATAAGAAAAAATTTACATTCACAAGGAACAAAGTAACAAACTAAAGTACCTTGCCATTTGATGATGTTCCAAGAGGAAGCGGTCTAATTGTGACAGTTCCATTTAGAGCTTCTTCAAGAACAGCAGCAGCAATGGTAGTTTTAATAGGAACTCCCAGCTTGCTATGACAAGGAAATGCAAGCTTAGAGAGAGAATATTACACTGACAAAACCAAAAATACTTCAATATCACCTGAAAAGTGCTGCAAACATTGTATTTACAGTTCCAAGGTTGGACAGGTCAATCTCCATATTCATGTTCTCATTTTCTAAAGCCTAAACCAATGAAAGAATGCACAGGTGTCAGTGTTTTGAAGGACTAAATGTGGGTGCATTTTAAAGTTTAAACAAATTTGCCACTGGCTGCAGAACAGGTAGTCAAAAGGAAAATAGGTCAAAAGGATATCAATACAAAACAAAATGAAATAGTTACAAAATCTAGATGCAAAAAGACAGATCTTATACGCCAGCCAAGAAAAATAAGACTACCTAATCAATTCCTAAAAATAATCACATCAATGTATAATTAAAACAGAATCAAGTCCATCACCATCTGATATCGCAGGGCAAGAATTTCAAAATCACTCAGCAAGGATCTATGTCACCCATAGCTGTTTGTAAGTCCATATATTGTGGTTCAAGGTACACTGTGTAGGGTAAATCTTGGCTTGTATAAGCAAAATCCTACCTAGATGAACGTCCTAATTGAAGTTCGCTGACTTCAAGACAGTCATTTAGTAGAATAGGCCCACATAAGGAACCCAGCCAATCAACTAAAATTAGACACATGAGTTTTGAATTGGAAGAACAATAAGAAAAGGAGAGAAGAGATAAACAATGGAGGGGTAGAGAAACAAAAAGATAATTAGGTTAAATTAGCTTAATCACTACAAAGTTCCATACATCAAAAGAACACTGTTCCTCTGCATGTGAGATGTGGATCAGATAAAGAGACATAAGGAAGAACAATAAATTTGGAAGGGATTGCAAAGGGAAAACAGCAGAGGTACATAAGATGGCAAAAAAGAAAAAGAGTTCTGCTAAGCTTATCTAAAAGTAGCTAAAGAAGAATGCAATTATATATAGAGAGAAGATAAAGATACATAAAAGAGAAAATAAAGGTTAGATATCTAGTGGATGAGTGTGGGACCTAAGCTGCAGCCAATCAATGAGGGGGACAAGCTAGGTCAGGTCGTTTCCTAGGTAATCTGTTTTTGGGGAACCAATTTTAGCCAATTCTCACCATATGCATTGATAACTTTAACAAACTTCCACAACCCAGTGGGGGTAACTGTGAACTGCCCATATTGACATACATGGAACAGGCACTCAACTATACATCTTTGTGTTTAGTTATATCCATGTGGCAAAAGGAAAAATACGTCATTGAATATTATATCCGAGGTATTGGTTCCCTAGTTCCATCTGCCATATATTTGTAATACAGCTAAGTAATATATAAACTCTTTCAACGCTAGATGAAAGAACTAGTCCACTAACTCGATAGTCGGACCAAAATGCTTAAGACCAAGTTTATATCAGTACACATTTAAACTTTATAAACACCTCAGATTGGCTCACAATATCCATGTTAAACTAAATTGAAATGTCACAAGCTTTTCCAACTATATAATTTCAGTGAAGGACACCTAAGTTGGCCCAAAATGCTTAACCCCACGTGTTAATGGTAATTTAATAACTATGACTTCCCATGTGGGACAAAACTACGGTGTTGTACTCTTGTGTTTTTAATAAGAGACTTAAAACTAATTAAACACTGCACTAGTACTGAAATCATTAGGGCCATTACTGAAAAAGATAATTACCTCAAAACCAGCAGAATCATAGTGTCTTCTTTTCTCTGGATCTGATAGGATACTATAAGAATATGCAACTTCCTTGAAAAGTTCTGATGCTTCAGGATTGCTTGTGTTTTTATCAGGGTGATACCTATATGTATAAGAAATTAAAACTTAGTACAATTTAAGTAGACAAAGGTATGCAATTGCTGATAACTATGACTACATCATATACTGGAATTGCAGACTAGGCAAGAAACTAAAATAGTACCAACAAGGAACATAGGTAGTTAAGCTATGAGGCAAGAAATACATTAATGCAAACTAGGAATTTAATTTTTAAAGATTTTAGATTTTGACAAAGATTATTTTTGATAAATTCTCTTAATTAAGAGGATAAGTTATTTAAGGTAATCTCTAAATTGGGCAATTGTCTTATCAGGAGTTATTATGAGTGTAGGATAATTTTATAAATTTAATTTATTTGTTTTTATAGTTTGTGAGTTGATTTATTTAAAATCTAGTCTGAATGGGTCTTTTAGGAATATGATTATTACTTTCTTTGAATAATTTTAGTTTATTTTCAATTTTATTTGGGTTAGTCTTTAAAAATAATCTCAATCCTAATTCCTCTGCAAATAACGCATGATTCCTCTTATGAAGCTGAATTGATTTGTTTGTTCCTCCTCCTTGATGCCTCCTTTGAGAAGATTTTTTTCTTTCCCTGTCATGCTCCATCTCCTGGACAAGTCCTAAAGGTGCAGTAGTTATTTTTTTGCCATCTGCAGCAACTCCAGACAACCAACTCTCGTCAACAGGCTCGATGTCTTCTTTCACTAACAAGAACAACCTGCAACAATGTTATCTTACACACCTATACTAATTCTGTGTTGGCCTAAAGTAATTGAGTTGCACCAACTTCCCCAGTGTGCACCACTAGAGTTTTAATTACATCTCAGCCGTAAGGTGCCAAATTGGGAAATTAGTTCCTCAGGTTCGACCATCTTATTTAACAGTTTAGCAATATAACTTAAGTATGTATTTCATGTTGGTGTATCAATTGTGCAAGTTTAGTCATGCTAGATGGTATTGCACTTGAGAGCAAGTAGCTCAAATAATGTGAGATTGGACTTGAAAGCAGATAGCTCAATTCGAGTGGTTTCGAGCTTGAGGGCAGATAGCCCAAATCAAGGTAGAGCTAGAAGACCTCAAGGACAAGTAGCCCAAATCGAGGAGATGCTCAGACAATTCAAGAGCAGCTAGCCTAAATCAAAGAAGCACCATGAAGGCCTTGAGCACAATTAGTCTAGATCAAAAAAAACTCAAGCGACTTGAGGGCAAGTGATGCCAAGTAGAATAATAATTATTCTGTGGACTTGTTTCCTCAAAGGAATTGCAAAGAAAGACGTAGAGAATTCAATAAACATAGAGGAGCCGCC
>JBBMKF010000112.1:5941425-5951446 GCA_037834155.1 Curcuma caesia
AAGGTATGAGGAGGTGGAATCTGGAAGAATTCTATTAAAAGTGACTAGTGATGCTGAAGTTAGAGTCAAGCAGAGAGAAATCAGTGCCAGGAAGAAGCTTGGGCCAAGAGAAACCTCAGGTAACCACCCAAGAAGAATTCAGCACTAGGAGAAATGTGAGATGGAGATAAACAAAGGATTTTTCTGTTTTCAGATAAGAAGCATAGAAGAAGTCCAATCCAATGGAAGTAGAGCTTGTTGTGATTATTGCTGCTGGAGAAATCTTCATTGGGATCTCCTATCTAGATCTTGCATGCTGGATTGTGCACATGCGACTCAGAGGATGAACTGCAGCGAGATGAGTGATGCAAGAGTTCACACATGCCACTGGAAAACAAACAACATGGGAGTTCATTGCATGCACACACTAGATAAAAGGACTAGCTTGCTATCTCGAGAAATGTGGCATGGAAAAATGACAGATGAGAAAAACAAAAACCTACATGTCACAGAAGGTAGATGAGAATCAAGTGGCAATGATAATCTAGTTTTGACACCATGTTACATTGGTAAAAGGGCTAATGTTTGATGTAGTCCCCTCTGCCTATATATATTATGCTGTTGTTTTACAAATATAACCCTATGATTTGCATAGTTATAAATAAATTCTTTACTTTTTATGGTTAAGTCTCTAATGGGTCCATCTATTGCTGATGCTTGGTTATGAATTTAAAATTTGTTTGAATTCTTGTTGTGTGTTTCAGGTTAAGTTAAATCCATCTCTTGCAGATGCTTGGTTAAGCTTGGGTAATTGCATTTGGAAGAAAGGAGATCTTCCATCTGCAAAAAACTGCTTTTCTTTATCACTAAGCAAGGTGCTCCTAAAACTCCTAAATTCTCAGGATTTTCACTGCCTATACTATTTGTTTATCTTAAAGTTGGACTATACTTTTATTCATGACTAAAGTTATGTTATGCAGGGGCCTAACAAGAAAATCCTTTGCCAGCTTTCAATGCTTGAAAGAAGTATGGCTCAAGGCAAGCGTACGATTCCATGGTTGTATTGTTTCATGTTTTTTGAAATCTTATTTTTTATTTTGTAGTTGATGATGCTGAAATGTGTTGTATGCCATAAACATTAAATCCTGACATTTATTTATGATTAATCACTTAGAATAAGTTTAAAATATGCTAAAAAGCTTTGTTATCTGAAAGTACATCAGTGATTGTCTTGTTCCTTAAGACATGCAATGCATGGATGTGCAAAGGGAAGGTTCATGATCTGTGTTTTTCATTTTTGATGTGATAATTAAATTTTCTGCCACCTATTCTTCAGCATTCTTAGCTGTTTAAACCATGTTTAAAGAATGCCTATATCGAACCAATTGTTTTATCCTTGTGCTTTTCTCATATACTTCTTCATGTGCACAATACTTTCACATGCATCCAACTTCTTTTTTGGTATCTTGCTCCTATTTATTATTGGTAGTGTACAAGTGTTGATTTTGTATTTCTGGTTTTTTTCCCTCTCGAGTTTAGTTATCTCTTAGCTTAGATATGTTGTACCGGTATGTTTAGGTGTGCATTTGAAGTTATCAGAATTATTTTTTTATTATAAGATTTTGTTGTATTGCCGACTTCATCTAGTGGAATAAAACTTGGTTGTTATTGTTTTTATCATATAAGATTTTGTTGTATTTTAGCCTTTAGGCCATTACATTTTGATGGTTGGCTTGTCCAAATTTTGAGTGCACTATTCACCATTGTAGCATTTCCTTAATTTTCATATATTGGGCCAAGGTTTCAAATTGTGAGCTGTGCTGAAATTTCAGATTTTGACTGAAATTATCATGTTTGGGTATGTGTCGGTGTTTTGACGTATGTTACCAATGGAGAAATGGAGAGGAAAGAAGATGAAAATAAGAAGAAGAGCACAATTCTACCAAACTTTGGATTTTGTATACCATTTAATATAGAATATAGTTTTGACATTGTATTGTACAAACACAATGTAAAAAAATAACAAACATTATTTCAATTCATTTTGACATATTTTATAGCATGTCAAGAGATGATGAATGTTAGTATGATATAATAATCATCAACCTGATTTACATAGCAAGATAGGATAAATTAGTTGTGTCGAGTAGTATCAAGCTTTAATAATTTTTCGTTCCCCAAGATATGGTATAGTGGTAAGAGGCAGGGTGTTTTCCCAAGCAATTAGAGTTCAAAATTCACGGAGTGCATGCATGCGACGTCTGAACAATTAGTAACGTTGGAGCGCCATGTGAGGAGCCACTTCGCTTCTTGGATTTACTTGGTGGGTGGAATGTGGGGTCGGACCGTCCACTTTAGGATTAGTCGGTATAGCTGGATATCTGGTATATACAAAAAAGTTTTAATAATTTTTCGAAACAATACATTTCAAGTATACCACCCAACACAGTTCGAGATTGTAAAACATGTATTGGGATACAAATGTATAAATAACTATTGATAGACACCCGTATGTCATACTATGGATGACCATTCAAATTAATATTGAACCCCTCTATACTAATGTAGTATAGAGTAACTCGGGTCATCTCTCATAAGGAATGTAACCGATGCATGATAATTTTAAGATTTATTTATGCATGAATGGGGATTTTGGGTTTTCAAATACTAAAGCAAAGGACATGGAATGAGAATTAATGAAATCAATAGAAATGGAAAATCATTAAACTACAACACGAAGGAAACGATAGCAAACATGAAGCAAGGCAGTAAAAGAAATGTGAACATGCTAACTACAACTGTGAAGGAGTTCATGGAACCATAAAGAAAGCATTCTAACCTAATCTAATCTACGTGTATTCCAACCAATAACAATCTATCACTAATATTGAATTGAACTAAAGCATTGCAAGAATTAAATTAACTAAAATGCACATTAATTGAAATGAAAAAAGTGTAAGAGGAATTTCATCAAACATCTAACAAGCATCAATCAATTCCAACTAAATGCATGACATCTTAAACATAGAACTCAAATTATTTACAATCATTCAAATATGGAGATCAACCAAGAACAAATCAACACATTCAACATGAAGATCAACTAACAACCAATTAGATCTAATCAACTCGTCGAATGTTACGATCCGAATGGAGAGAGGGCTGCTATTGGATGAACGGAAGATGGGCTGCTGTCTGGTGGTGTGAAGGTGCGGATCTGAGGAGGAAGGCTGCTGTGGGATCACTGATCAGAGGAAGAAGCTGTCCGGATCGAAGATGAAGTTGGGAAACCTCAAGAACTCGCAGATCGAAGGCTGGATCTGATGGTTGGGATGATGGTGCAGCTGCTGTGATAACATGGTGCAACATGGTCCGCAATACCTTATTTTCAGCTAATGCATAGCATACATTTGCAAAAGTTTGAACAAAACTCAAATCAAATGAATAAGAATAGCAAACATTTCTAAATGGTGATTTGTTGAGTTCCTTTAGAATGGTGGAAGGCGTATCATGCTTTAATATGTGAATGATTAATGAATTATTTTTTTTCTCAAGATAAGGTGAGCTTTCTCTCCCTTTATTTCCACAAAGATTTGGGCAGGATTAGATGTGGAGAAAAGGGTACCTTTTCCACCCATCCATTTCTATCCTAATACTCTTCTATTAAAGTTAACAAGGATTGGAACAGAATAAATCCACTTTTTGATAATCACTAACTCCTTCTCTCCAACTTTTTAAAAATGTAAGCTGGCTTGAATGATTTGATACACTTGAATTTTGATCATCTCATGCTCAAGAAAAGTAGAACTGAATTTATCAAACTAGATCCTAGAAAATTGCTTTGGCTTATATGAAGTTTTTCAATTGACACCCATTGGCATACTCTCTTGAGCAACAAACATCGAAGATTGTTCTATGTTTACCTACTTAACAAGCACTATGAAGGAAAACATTCTTGGTATCCATTAGGTAAAGTTGTCATTTGGATGTAGCTGTGAAGGTAAGTGTCAGACTTAGACAATCTTAGCTACACAGGAAATATGCAATATAATCAACACCACAGATGTTAATTTGTCTTTTCCCAACCACCAATTACAGCCTTCATCTTGTCTATGAATCCTTTGAGTGATGTTTTAGTAGTGAATATCCACTTACATTCAACTCAACTTTAGATTTTATAGGAGTAAGGTTAACTGGTTCATTTATCGTTTGAGTACAAGGTGATCATTTCATGTACCATAACTTGTCTCCTGCTCTGAACATTGGCAAGTTATTGAACTTGACAAGGGTAGGAGCTCCAATATTAAACTTGTCTCCAATATTCTTGATGAGGGTAAGGGTAAGGTTAATTGCTTTCTAAAGTAGGGCAAGTTATTGAAGTTAACAATAAGGAGAAGCCTAGAAGTTGTGTTGCTAGGAACATAGGAAGTGGGTTAAAATATTAGAGAGTTTCATGTGCCGGTCAGCAGGAAAATGAAATGTTTCGCTTGTGCCATCGAGCAGGAAATGATATTTTAACCTGGGTAATAGTCATAAATCTGAAAAACTTAGGAGGCGAGTAAAAGGGCTCTGCAGTTGAAGAATGTACCTCTTATGATCTAAGGCAACTTATTTTATGCAAAAGTTGACGTGCTACCAGAAATCACCAAGAGATCTGTTAAGACAAGACATCTGCATCGTTGGTTTGACTCTCACTATTGAATTATGGATTAATTGAGTGATATGAGCATCTGGTGATCTCTACCCAAAATGAGCGGTGCAAGTTAGAATGAGGTTGTCCATTACATGGAGAGTAACGACCCTTTGCTATGGTCTAAAGAATTGATAGAGATGTAGAAATTTTTCCTTAATGGATAAGTACAGTGAGGCTGCTACACAGACAAAGAAGAGTTGGTGCCACTAAATCACATGAGTGTTGGTTGTAATGAGGTCGGTGTCATGTGAAGATACAAAAAATGTAGAAAGATAAGGTGTTGGAGGGAGAGTGCATTCACTGTGTCTAAAGAACAATGATGAGGGGACTACTAAGGCAAAGATGAGTTGATCAAGAGAACTGTATAGCCTAGTCTTGCAAGAAAAGAAGGAAAGGTGAAGAGGCAACTCTTTCTTGCGCAAAGAACTGAGGCGAAACAACATAAATGTAACATAAAGAATCAAATACAAAATGAACAATTGGCCACTCTAAATACAGTGCTAATGAGAAAATTATTTAGGCTATTTTAACCTCAGGGTTCCTTCTTCTTATATATATATATTGCCTATTCTAACTTTACAAATTCACCCTTGTATATTTACAATGAGTTAAAAAGTCCTTAACAAGTTTAAGTTCCTGTGATTATCTGAGAGACTCTATCTAATTTGTGGGTTAGAGAGAAGCTATAGAAGATGAAATGAGAACTTTACACTCTTCTAGATAGTTGTGAACTAGTTCTTCCTCTCAACAAATTTATAGTTGGATGTACATGGGTATTCATTTTTAAAACGTCCCTTTGTGGTTTTGTGGACAGATTGGATACTTGATTGGTAACAAAAAGATATACTCACATTTATAGTGTTGAGTGCTGACTATATTAACACACTTCCTTTTGAAAATTTCTTTAATCCAACGTTTCCTCACCTTTAGGTCTATGTTCTATGACTATGGCTGCTACACCAGTGAAAATTTAGAATACTTGGTGATATCAAGGAGGTGTATGTGGTAGTCTTCTCCTGGGTTGGTTGCTTAGCAGCATGATCTTGTGTGGAAATTGAAAAAGTCACTATATGGGCTGAAATATCTTATAGGCATGGTTTGAAGTATGTTTTCTAGGCTTAAAGTTGCAAATGCAGTGGAGATATTTATATCTCCCAACAGAAGTATGTGGTTAATATGTTTGAAAAAAATGATAGACTAGGAGGTAGACCTATCAAAACTCCCATGGTAATGCCAAGATAGATGGAGTTGTTATCTGATCCAAGGAAGATTTGTGATTGGCAGGTGAATTGAACTTCTCTTTTACTGTGCATCTGATTAAACAATTGAACTTCGAGAAGCAACTTTGAGGAGTCTTTGGTACCTCAAAAATTCTCTAGGGAAGGATCTCTTTTATAGCATTGAAGCCATCTTACAATGTATGGATACAAATTGATAGCTTTCTGATTGATAGGCAATCCATATTATGTTATTGGGTTGTTATAGGAGGCAATTTTGATATTTTGGAAAAACAAAAATGGCCAAATCAACTGCATAGGTAGAATATGGAGCTATGATTCTTACATGTGAACTTATCTGGTGCATGCAATTGATGACTAAAAGATCTAGAAGGATTGCCACTTTGCTAGAGGAAAAGTATAATCTAAGGAAGTCATGATTACATTTGTTACTGATTATGAGGCAGCAGATATGTTGACAAAGTCTTGGAGAGGTTTGAAAATTGAATTCTATTTGTATTAAGCTGAAATTTTATATTATCTTTGAACCAGCTTGGGCAAAGGACGAGTTTATTAGTAAAATTGTAAATATGATAAATAAACATATAGGTAAAGGAGCTACCTAGCGTTGAAAGAACCTGAGGTTTCTGTCACACAGTAAAATGTGTTTGTAAACATTTTTTAAAATATTGTTATTTTCTTATTATTACTAATACATTCCCCAATCTCCGTATTTCACAAAGCAGTGCTTTTCTGAAATGATTGGTTATCCTTTTTGTTTCCTTTATGGTATTGATTTTACATGAGCTGATAATTTTGAGGCATTGTTTGGTGGAGTACTAGTAATTTTTTGTTTAGGTTCTTGCAGCTTAAGAATATTTTGCTAATATACTTCACCATGAAACACGCAGGTACAGAAAATAAAGCTGCTTCAATTGAAGAAAGCATAACACATGCGAGAGAAGCTGTACAACTGGATATCAGGGATGGAAATTCTTGGTGTAAGTCTCTTGTTTGTTTTTTGCCTGCTTGCTGAAAATAAGCATCACTGAGATTATATACATTTGATTTTTTAGTGACATTCCAAAAATACCATCATGGTGAAAAATGTGCGACAAAGTGGGCAGAAATGGCCAAAGAGATGACATAGCAAACAAATCAATAATAACCCATGCTAAACAAATGAAAAAAGAATGAAAGGACACATGCTCCATGGATATTTTTCCAGCTAATGGTGATCTACAACTGCAAGAAACAAATACAGTGGAAGCAATTCAAATATTATTTTAATGAAATGAACCTAATGCTATAATAGATTTTTCTATGAAACACTGTTACATTAAAGGTTCACACATTTTCCTTTGTTTCTATAAGGGTAAAGAGTACTTGGTTTGCAAGTCCAATGGAATTTCTGAATTGAGAAAACCCTTCTACCTGAGTAGCTCTCGCATGCATCCAAATTTGTGTCAATCTTGCATTCCAATCAATACTAAAGATGTTAAATTATTAATTGATTTTGAACTTGCATGATGTACTATCAGGCCATGTCATGAAATTTGATTGGTGGATGAATCTAATGCCTATGCATGTGAGTTTGTCTAAATTGATCAGTTTCACTATGAAGTAGTAGGCCCTTAAAATCTAATACAACACATCATTTCTTCATCATCATCTATTTCTAATTTGATTTTTGTGTCTTTCGTCTTTTAATGGTTTTATTTATTCCTTCGTAACACAATTTGGAGCTTCTTAAATTTTATTTGCTGACCCTTTATCCCAAGAGCCTAAGAGTTTGCTTTGTCCATGAAGATTTTTTTTTTTAAAATCATTTTGTAGTTATCAGAAAATCAAAGCAAATTATTGAAAATTAGAAAAAAAATAAATATTGCCATTTACTTCTAATAAATTTAAATTTGTGAAACAAATGTTTGTTTTACATCTCTTTTTATCTTTTAAATTTTATTTTCTAAAAAAAATAAATAAAATTTTCCTTTAACAAATAAGGCCTAAGAATTCTGGATTAGCTGTTTAAGCTCCAAGTTAGGTTGCCCACATGTGAATTTGAGTGTTGTGGATATATCAAAGTTAGCAAACTTGCTAATCAGTTGAGTTGGATCTGTATAGGCTATGAAATTGGGTATATTTTTTATTCCACTTTGGAGCATCTATAAATAGAATAGGAGATCAAAATAAGCAAGAAGTCAACTAGAATTGGCCAAATCAAGTGATATTTAGAGGAATCGATGTTTGTTTTCCAAAATTAGTAGTATCTTTGTGATTTCCTAATGCCCCTGATTAGAACTAGGTGTGACATCAGCTCATCGGTGTGGAGAGGAGAGGAAGATGAGCAACATAGATGAATGGTGACATGTGGACAATTGAGAGAAGTAGGAGACGAGAGTGTGTATCTTGTCAGAGCCTCATCTAGAGTAGGAGACAAAGGGTTGGGACTCGGGAAGAGAAAATTCACGAGGCTTTTCAACAATATATTGATATCAATGGCAATCCAACCACACTTATTATAGCGGAACTGGAACCATTAGCTAGTGGAACTTGTGAATAATACATATGTATTAACTATGCTACAATGGAGCTTTTAGTGTCTAAGTATTGTAGATGTAACAAATGATACATCTAATGGTAATTTGAGTAACTGTAGTTTAAATTTTTCTTTTTACATAATCATATTAATTTTCATTTTTGTATTTTGTAAAACATTTAAGAAGTATAGTCTGTTTAAACAACTTAAGCTTCAGGATTGTGGGCAGGTTGCTTAAAAATCAAATTTATCATGCTCTATTACTGCATGACATTAGGTTGGGCCACCACTTATCCCGTTAGCTTAACTTTTAGAATTATGATCACCAGTTAAACTTGATAGAAGCACTCATATTCGAAGTAATGTAGGGTTCCTGGAACCATATTTTGTGATTTTTGGTGCCACACTGCGACTGCACAAGGTACTGAATTATTCATGTATCTTTTATTATGCAGTCCCTTATTGTATATTTAGTGATCAGTTTCTTCAATGAGGAAAATACCGAATAATGTTGGCCAATCAAATGCTTATACACACTATAGGTGATATAACAAAGCACATCCCAAACCAACAAAATGCTTATACACAATAGCATGTGCTACTTGGTAAATGACTCACAAGTCCTCCAAATTTCTGATTAGTATTAAATTCCTTTTTTGGTCCTTATACCATCCTGGACTGATTAAAAGAAACCATTAGTTCAATAATGTGGGGAAAATGGGCTTTTATCATGTTGGTGAAAATACAATGTACGGGCACAGTATGCTTTTTTTTTTCTTTCTACTGTAATGGTTTTCTGATCAGTCTGATACCTATGGTTAGAAATTAGAATGGTAGGTCAACTCAACTGTTTATTCTCCCTGACTCCAAATTTTCTTAACATAGCCTACTGCATACAGACAACCTTGGCAATGCATGTCTTACAAGTTTTTTCGTGACCGGTACATGGGACCATGCAAAGTTACAACAAGCATTGAAAGCTTATCAAAATGCTGTAAGATATTCTATGTTGTTTCTTGCTTATATTTGAAGGATGCATAGAGTTCTCAAAGAATTGTGTTGTTTTTAATTGAACTATAATCTCACAAAAGAAGAAAAAGGGGACTATTAATCTTTGATGTATAATCTGTTTGACCTATGGTAAAAAGCATCATCTACTATGTATTCAGGAGAAGGATGCCCTGATGCACTCTAATCCTGACCTTTATTTCAATTGTGCTTCTGTGAGTATCTAACTTGAACTCCTTCAATCATTTGGTTTTCTTATTTTCTTGCCCACAATAATTGCAAGTGAATAGGATTTTACTTCTTTTAGGAGTATATTCGCTTCCTGGATGATATTTTTCTGCATTTGCAGGCAAATAAGTATCTCGAAAACTATGAAAGGGCCCTCCATGGGTTTGAAGCTGCCTCTTTAAGGGATCCTGGCCTCAATGCTGAAAGTGAAGCTCAAAAGATTGTTAACCTTCTGGAAAAAATAGAGAGTTCTATGAAGGTAACATATTCTTTTATGCTGAGACAACTATCTGATACTGACTAAACTTCTTTTTGTGATCTCTAAAAAAATCTTCCACACATTCAACTTGAATAGGA
>JBBMKF010000112.1:5975849-5993383 GCA_037834155.1 Curcuma caesia
AGTGGATCGAGGATTCAGACATCAAAAACGACGTTGAGGGGGGCTTATGGTCCTTTGTTTGAGGGGGGAATTGTTGGGTTGCAAGGGTGCAAACATAGTCCCACATCTAAAGTACATGAAAAATATCATGGAGTTAAAAGGATGAAAAATATCTCCATTGGTATGAGGCCTTTTGGGGAGAGCCCAAAAGTGGACAATATCATACCATTGTGGAGATATTTTGATTCCATCAGTACTAACATGGTACTGGTAAAGGTCAGTTTTGACACTTTCTGCCTTTAACAAAGTTTTGACTAAGGTAGGGGATTTGTGATGTGGAACAATAGAACCTAGAATTTTGAGATTGTTTTAATCGTAAGATTTGAAAAGTCATAACTTTTGATTCGGAGAATTATGAGACCTATAATATATCAAATAAAAACTTGTTTAGATATCTACATTTATTACTGGCCCTATAATGGCTAATCTTAGATCCAAAATCGTTGTTTAAAGTCTTTTCACAAGTTTTAAAAAAATTTAGTACTCATTTTTATTAAAGTTATTTTCATTTTTTACATCATTAGAGTTTTTATACTATTTAAATATTTATGTTAGGTCTAGTTAAATTGGATAGAAATATATCATTATTGAAAATTTTGATTAATTCTATTAAAAATCAAATTAACTGATATTTTATCGGTTTGATTTATTTGATTTTTATTGAAATTTCAATTGGTTCGTGAAATTTTTTTAATTAAATCAATTTGATTGATTCCATTTTCACAGCCATTATGTACTGATCTACACAATGTTTGAAATCCAAAATTTTAAAAACAGTAGTTTCGGTAACTGTTACTATCTTATAGATATCAATATGTAAATAATATACAGAGTAAAATGCAAAAATATTATAGTAATTAGGAACCTATGTGTAATATTGTCTTGTGAATAATAAAGGATTGAAGGGGGAATGGAGAATTTTAAGAAAATCTCATATGTATCAAAAAGAAAAAAATAATAATAATATTCACATGTTCGGAGGTCCAACCCATATTAAGTTAAGTACCTTAGCCACAAATATATAAATATCAAGTGCTTGTGAATATATATATATATATATAAAGTACAAAATTAAAACAGTACTTTTCCCCTTTCTTATCAGAAGCAATCATTTTTAAATCAAAAGTAATACTTTTTTATTTATCATAAAAAGGTATTTCATTCAATTTTTTTAAATTAAATTTACCCCTTCAAACTCATTGCACCTTTACTTATTCATTTAAAAAGTTTAAGTATTTGTCTAGCCGATTTAGCGTGTGCACCTAAGTAAATGGCCAGAACTTCTAAATGAATTATAAATTAAAAAGTTTAAATATGATATTTTTTGAAAAAAAATAAATAGTAAAATAATATAAAGAGGAGAAGAGTTCCTCATTATAGTTGCGATTTAATTAGGCCACCACCAAGGCACCAACTGTCATTTCTTCAAATGATAAAAAAAGGTTCAGTTAGTTAGAAGATGACAGATTTATTAGAATGGAATAAGAGATAATTTAAAACGGACGCATATCCTCGAAAAAAATTTCCTCTCATCATTTAGTCATTTAACGATCAATTATAAACTAATCCAATGATTTACCTCTTTCATATAATATGAGGATGAACTGTGAGGAACATGATGAAAGTAATCAACTTGTGCTAAATTGGAAGGATAAAAGAAACTAGCTAAGATTTCCCCAAAAACATTGCATTGCATGAGAAGTAAAGTGACAATTTAGCATTACAAATTTTCAAACACTTAAATTATGCACTCTATTTTTGAAATTATATATCCATGTACTAAAATAAATTTTTTCTCCATCCGCCTTTCTTCGTCTAATTGGCGGCAACTAGAACAAGGACAGAGATAGGGGCGTCGTCACTAAGATTCAAAATTATTCGGGGCCTAGGCCAATTACATGGGGCTGGCTACCTAGGAATAATGACCATGAAATTGAAAAAAATAAAAGTCATTATTTTTTTTTTTAAAAAAGGTAGAATTGGAGCCCACCATAGTCCAAGGGTGGCTCCGCCCCTAGCAAAGATGGCTCTAAAATTGCAACAAAACTAGTGACGAGGTAATGTTTGTCCATGAAATCATGGCCGAGCATGCGCGAAATCACAAGTGGAGCCTGACCGTGAAATCAATGTGTCGATCGCAACTGAGAGAGTAACAGTAAGGATGATGACGAAAATCGATCACCAAGCACGCCATGTAGGATAGAAAATTAGTGAATGAAAATTTGGCTTTGGTGATGAAATTTGGATGTATATTAATGTGACTCTTGTTCCCTGGCTAGGTCTTTACTGGTAGAGCACCTCCTTGAAGGAAGAAGAAGTAGGGACTAAGAAATTTGAGGACAAAAGAGAAAACTTATGAAGCAAATAGGATTTTCTTGTATTGAACTTCTTGTTGCTACAACTCTCACTCTTGTTACAACTCTCACATCTCATCCATATTTATAGGGTTTTGGATGACATGAAAACAACAAAACATTAATGCATGAATTCATGAAGAGATACATGAATCCATGAAGAGGTGCTTGAGGTAAAATTGAATTTGGCTTCTTGTAGAAGAGAAGAGACATTCAACTTGTAATTTGATTCTTGGGATTTAGTTTAATCCAACACTCCTTCTGCCCAACTTGTCTCTATACGTGCATGCTAACAAGGATCAATCGACATTGGTGTTGGTCAGCATGACTCCTCCGCTGGTAAGATCAGTGCTGATGAATTTAGAAGAAGAAAATGAGAAGGCTAGTGCATTAGAGAGAGAGAGAATGTCAATTTCAGCTTCATCTATCCTTATATAACTGGAGGTGCTGGTGACCTCATGGGATGCCATGTCAGCCTCTAGCCAGCTCGATTGGCGGAACTATGTTGGGTGGCTAGAGGTGACAACGTCAAGGTCATATTGATAGTCCTTAAATTGATATGTCACGATTGGACTTCAAAATAATCAATTGTCGAAAACCCACTATGAACACAAAATAAATGAAGTATAAGGGTCACGAGTCATATTTTTCCAAGGACTAGTAGAAAATGTTTAAATTAAGCTCGAATGTCATTCTTTTTTTTTCTTTGTAAATGAAATTGGGTTTTGGATTTGTTGATATTTTCAAAGGAAATGTAAATGAAAATGCAATGAACTAATGAAAATGCAACTGAAATCAAATTATCTCCTAATCTAAAAATTGTAACACAACTCAAAGTATCAAACATATGCATCTAACCTTGAAATATATCATCCCTAATTATAAAATGCAAATTCAATTTCTTTAGATTGTAGGGAATTAGAGTTCAGCTAATGACTTGGAATTCTAATGCAAAAATTCAAAACAGCAACAAAGTAATGGTAAGAAATTGAAACATGAAATGCAATTAGAGAATGCCAAGAAAAGTAAAAATTAAGCTAAGGTGACCAATTGAATTTAAAAGCAACAAACCTAACTAGCAAGATAATTATGCAATGTAACTATCCAATGTCACTTAACTAGCTGTGGACGAATGCTTAAACCACTCAAACCTATCAAACTGATACACTCAACAGATTCTGATACTGAACAGTGCTCAATTCAGAACAGTACTCAATTCTGATACTGATAAATGCAACAGATTCAGCCGAAGGAAGAAATCAGGGAAACTAAAACAAACAAAATCAGATGATTAATAAATCAAACAAAATGAATTCAGACATTCTTGGAACAAATGTGATTAACAGAATTCAGAAATGAAAATGACAAAAATCGAAAACAATAGTAAAAACAGAACTACTTCAGATTCTTCTCTTTCCTCTCGATTCCTTCTTGCCGTCACACAACACCTGATCAAGGATCAGAAATCCCAGAACAACACCTATCAATCTCAGCTCAGATTGGTCCGGATCAGCTCCAATCAACGTAGCATCTGAAACCCTCCTCGCTTGCGCCGAACAAAGCTGAAACAAGAACTTTAGAATCTAGCTGGAAATCCTTCAAATCGCTAGCAATCTATAGTTCATAAATCCTCAAGAACACTTGGAGAACCCCTCCTAATGTTCTTAATTGCTCCAATTTGGTTGACTCGAAGAATCAAGCTGAAACACAGTGGCGGAACTGAGCTCTGGCGAGACCCTCACTAGTCGATCTCGATCGCGATTAACACCGATCCAAGGTTGTAGTTGCCTTCTGGAATCCAAAAATCCAATTAGAATGGGAAGATCTGATGATTTTGCCATGCGAGAACGAAGAACAGTAGAAGAAAAACACGATGAAGAAGATTGCACTATAGTACTCGCGATTTTTGGGTACTGTAGCTTCTCATTTGAATGGGGGCACTGTAGCTGATCTGGTTTGGCTAGCTAGGGTTGAGTCTAAGTTAGCCTTATTTCAGTCAAATTCACTCAATTCAGCTCCAAATTGACTCAAGTTTGGCTCTAATTCCCATGGGTTCAACTTTAATTACACTTGAGTTTTGATTTATGAGGTTGGATCAATAGATTTGATCAATCTTGGCTTGACTTGGTCTCGATTGGGCTAGATTGTGGTTCAATTTGGATCCTACAAAGAGTCAAGTTCAATTAATGTAAAATTATCCATTAAATCATAGAAATTATAATCAAACATCCAATTATACAACATATCACAAATATAATCAAATCAAATCATTAAGCAATTTATTTTCATACAAAAATCTAAAATGAATCAATAAAGTGCTTAAAAATCCCAACTCATCAAATTTCCCCACACTTATCCTTATGCGTCTCGCTCAAGTCAACAAAGTAAAACTAAGAAGCTCAACTAATGTCGTACCCCCTAGATCATTCTCAATCATAATTAGAAATAATTAAAAGAGAATTACCTAAAATTGTGAAGTCTCAAAAGCTTAAGCCCATGAACTAGACTCTTGTACTTGGTTAACCACATAGCAAGTTTTATCCTTCCTGATTAATTGAGATAAATGTATCACACTAAATCTCACAAGGTTATTTTTAGTAAATAAATTCGGTGACTCTCATCCTAATTTCTAATTCATGATCAAAGTAAAGTAGAGCTCACTCAAGCAACTCAAGTTTCATGCACTACCATAAGCTTGCTTGCTCTCTACTCCCCACCACCATTCTTGATTTGAAATCCACACCTATTAAGGCTTATTAAAGATGTAAGGAAACAATGACTGAGACAATTGAATTAGAAAATGTAGAAAGAAAAATTCAAGAGAAAAGAATTTTCAAGAAAAGAGTAAATGAAGTGGTAAACATGGGCACTATTAAATGTTATCAATGAACCTTGCCATCCTTCCTATTTTCTTTCTCTTGTATTCCATTTGTTTTGGTGTGCTCCACAGATCCATGAACCAAATCTGAGTTAAATCTCTAAAATCCCCTTGATACAAACTTTCTTCACACTTCCCTTTTCTTCAATACTCACCATAAATGTGCCATTTTGCATTTTCCTTTTAAATCAAGCCCAATTCTTTCATATCTAGGTTTTGCAAGGACTTACAAATAGCAACCAATCAGCAGGAATTCCAATTAACTTCCCATGAATCTGAAATTTCAATGTATCATTGACACATTAAATTCTAAAAATTATTTAAATCCAATCTAAAATTTTACTTTTTCTCTCCTTTTTCTTACTATTTTTCATCCATTCTTTTTCCATCCTGTAGCTTGATTACTAATGCTCATTCACCTGTAATTTTCTGTGCAATTCAAATTTAGATCAATCCCTCAAAAATGGCAAAACTCGATTTGCTGGTGCTATTGTAGACTTATTATTAACTCGAATTTTGGTTGCCCCTTCTTATGGTAAACTTAGCTACTTCAATAAATTTCTGAATCAAATAACATGGTAAACACATGAAGTCATAGCTACACACTCCACTTCGCAAATAGAGAGTGTGACAATAAGTTGTTTCTTCGACACTCAAGTGAAAATTGTATCTCCCATAAAGAACACAAATCCTATAGTACTCTTTCTATCATTCGTATCTCCACCCAATTATTGTTGCTATATCCTTTAAGCTTGAAATTGTTAGATGATCAATAAATCAACTCAAAAACTTTCATACCTTTGAAATAACATAGAATTCTCTTAGCGATCTTAAAGTGGGTGGTAGTTGGAGCATCCATGTTGCAGCTAACAAGTCCAACAACATAAAAAATATCGAGTCTTATGCATGCTAAGTATTGTAAACTTTTAACCAAAATTTTAAAGAGTGTTGGATCAGCTGCTTCTCCTTTATCATGCTTTGATACTCCACATTCTATTGGAGTATTTATGAACTTGTTGTTATCTGTCTCGAGCTTCTTTAATATCTCTTTTGCATATCCTTCTTGTGAGATGAAGATTTCATCTTTCTTTTGGTTCACTTCAATGCTCAAATAATATGCCATGAGCCCAATATGTGTCATCTCAAACTCCTTGATCATTGCTTCTTTGAATTCTCCAAACATGTTTGGATTGCTTCTAATGAAGATCAAATCATCAACGTATAGGCAGACGATCAAAATATCTTTATCCTTATTCTGAATGTATAGTGCATGCTCATAGGGACATTTGATAAAACCTTTCTCTTGCAAGTACTTGTCTATTCGGCTATTCCATGCCCTTAGTACTTGATTTAGCCTGTAAATAGTCTTCTTTAATTTTAGAACTTTGTCTTCTTATCCTTTGACTTCATAACTTGATGACTGCTGAATATAGACTTCTTTGAAAAACCCATTTAAGAAATTAGATCCTATATCTATTTGATGTATTCTCCACTTATTTTGAGTTGCTAAAGAAACAATTAGTCTAACAGTTTCTAATCGAGCAACAGGAGAAAATACCTCATCATAGTTAATGCTAATTTTTTGACTGCAGCCTTTTGCCACCAATCTTGCCTTGTATCTTTCAACTTCTCCTTGAGCATTATTCTTTGTTTTGTATACCCACTTTCACGTTGATCGCCTTGTGTCCTTTAGGAACTGGAGTTAGCTCCCCTGTGTTATTCTTCTCAATCACCTTGATTTTTTCATCCATGGCATCTTTACACTTCTTGCTCTTTATAGCTTCTGGAAATTCATGGGCTTATAATTGGCAAAGAGACAAAAGACAGTAAGATTATCTTGATTTTCAGTTTCCTTATAAAGGTCCCATAAGCTCCTGAAGTGTGGTCTTCTTTCACTTGAATTCTCACTTGAAGTTGATGTAGATGAGTTTCCTTAAGTACTTGAAGTTGGTGTTACTGGTAGAGTAGTAGACTTCTCTCTTGTTTACTCCACATCTTCTTCTTCAAAATATGAGAAGAAGTTGTAGTCTTCATCTCGAGATTCCCAAGTCCATTCTCCTTCCTCGTCAAATATGACATCATGATTGATGATTGTCTTTTTGGTATCTGGATTGTATAGATTTAGCCTTTTTAGTGTCATAGCCAATAAAGATGAACTTCTTACTTTTATCATCCAACTTGCTTCTTGCTTCGTCAGGCACATGAATGTGGGGTATACTCTCAAAAACTTTTAGATGAGAGATCCCAAGCTTCCTTCCACTCTATGCTTCTTGTGGTGTCTTGTCCCACACACTCCTTGTTGGTGATGGTTGACTAAGTATATTGCACATGCAATCACTTCTATCCAAAATTTTTCTTTGGCAACCTCTTGCTTTTGAGCATGCTTCTTGCAATGTCAAGAATGATTCTATTATTCCTATTTGTCACTCCGTTTTGTTGAGGAGATCTTGGAATTGCTAGAGGTTGCCATATTCCATTGGCTTCATAGAATTTTTGAAATTCCTTGGGTAAATTCTCCTTCTCGATTAGATCACATAGCTTTGATCTCAAGTCCACTCTCCTTTTCCACAATGACCTTAAATTTCTTGAATACTTCAAAGAACTCTGATTTTTTGCTTCAAGAAATACACCCAAATTTTTCTAGAAAAATATTCATCTATGAAGAAAAGGAAATAGTTACTCTTACTAAGTGAAATTGGCTTTAATTATCGAACCACACACATCTAACATCTGTCTGTATGAGCTCAATTGACTTTCAGGCTCTTGAACTTGACTCATTTGGAAAGCTTTTTCTCAAGTGCTTCCCAAGTAAACAAGCTTCACATAATTGGTCAGGATGTTTGATGCAAAGTAGTCCTCTCACCATCTCCTTCTTTGAGAGCAATTCTAGTCCTCCGAAATTAAAATGCCCAAATTGAAGATGTCATAGCTAAATGGTATCTTTGTAACAAGCTGTAAGACACTTGGCAATATAATTTTGAATATTAAGCAAGAACATTCTATTTCTTATCATATTATTTTACTTATAATGTCAAAATCAGACATCACAAGTATTCTAGAAATTCTAATGATACTCAGCTGATTGACCCAATGATGTTTTCTATTTTCAAGTTTCCTGGTAAGCCAGTTGATGCATCTATTTCAAGATGGTTAAATCAACAAGAATACCATGCTATAAGAACATACATACTCCTGAATTATGATGAGGTCAAACCCTTTATAAGGTGACTTGATTGATATAATCAAACACAAATCCCTTTTTATTTGTTTGGTATCCTTCCATCTTTAAATTTACCTTTCATCCATCACATCTTCTATGAACAACAACTACAAATATAAAATCCATCAACCAGTGCAAATGAGATAGAGAAAAAGTTAGAGACAAAATTTACACTAAAGTTTCAAATCTTTGTAAGTTCGAGATTAATAATTTTATATACATCAATATCAAATTTTGACCTAATTTATATCATACTTACTATTGTAGGTAAATGATCATAGAATATCAAATGTGAAAGATGAAATGATAATCAATCTTACATTTTGATCCCTCTGTAAAATACAAGTGTACTTTGGTTACTACGTTAATGGCTTCAAATTTCATGTGGCACAATGAGATTCATGCAGATTAACCTTTAATTCTTGTGTTTACATAAAAGGATCTATCAACAACAATAATTCTGAGTTTGATTATTACGGAAGACTTGAAGAAATCGTTAAGGTTGAATATCCTATCTTACCCATAAAAAGGTATGTGTTATTCAAAAGTTCTTAGTATGATCTGACTCCCATAACACTTACCAAAATATATTCAAACTATAATTTAATTGAGATTAATACAAATAAAAGGTTCAACAAGTTTGAACCTTTCATTTTTACGGTTCAAGTGGGTCAGATTTTCTATCTTGAATACCCGATGAAGATAAGAAGAGTCAGTGAATGGTTAGCAGTTTGTTGAACGAAGACTCTCTCAACTATAGAAATACTGAACTCCATCACGACCAAACACCATGATGCATTTCAAAATGAAGAAGTGGAGATACATTTAGTAGATTCCTAGATTCAATTAATATCTACCTTACTTGTAGATGCTAATGTATCTTACCAAGAGATAGATAATGGATAAATATCCAGCAGTAAGGAGCTTATTGAACTAACTAAGTCTAGCGAGAAAGGATCCTCAAAATGTTAATGATTTAGATTGTAATGATGATTAAATATTAGCATTATTGTTCATTAATTCAAAATAAGTTAACAATATTTGTTTTGTTACATATAGATCTCACTAACGATTTGCTTATTATTTTGAATGTTTATGTGTTATAATGTTATTGTGTAGATATAGATATGTTAGATCAGGTGTCAACACCTAGTGGCTAGTCTGTGTTGCAGATTGCTAGAGGTTGATAAATATTGGTATTATTAATAATTTTTAATTCATATATTTTTTTTATAACAGATGCCAAATATTTATATATTTTTAATATAATTTTACTCTAAATGGCCATCGAGTAGTGGCGTACATATCTAGTCAATTTAAAGAAAGGGATGCCTTTCTAGTACTACATGGAGTCATATGGACAAGGGGATGAGAGATTCTTACTATTAGAAATTTTTTAAAGTAATTTTTGCTACTAGGAGTTTTATTTTTTATACTAATTTGTAAACTTATTTTTGTAGAAAAAATATATTTGGGAGCCAAGACATGAGGGGGAATTTAAAAAAAACATAGAATAATATCTATGCCAAACTCTACAAGGATCTGCTATACAAATGCAAAAGAAAAGGGACTAAGGCTATCTTTTATCCCAGATGATGTTTGGAATGCATGGCAAGCCATCTGAGCTGCAGAAAGATGATAGTTAAATTCAGTGACAGCTCGAGCTAACAGAAACATTGAGCTGGTTGACCCTGACACCGGATCCACAAAGCATACAACTTAATCTTGATCGATCGTAAAGCATGCCATAGACTTGGTGGGTTTACAATTAATATATTTATATCAGAATTATTTAATTATCAATGATTTTATTTTAATTTAATTGTATTATTTAATATTCAGGAACATGAACTACAATGACCTCCTACTTGTTGGGAGATATACCAAGACACATAAGTCAAAGGATGATGTTGGTGCAAGGAGCACTATTCTGTCCCTAGAGTTTCGATGTTTAACAATATAGCTAGGTCTAGTCTGTTTGATCAAGGGATCCAAACAGAATCTTATGTTTGGATGTGAGTGAAGTCTAGTCAAGTCAAGGTTGACTAGAAGACTAGCAAGAAGTCCTAGTCAGTTAGACTAGATAAGGAGAAGTCCTAATTGAGGCTAGACATGAAAAGTCCTAGTTGGAGGCTAGGTAAGAAAAGTCCTAGCTAGAGGTTACGTAGAGGAAGTCCTGATTTGGATGATTGGGTAAGAAAGTCTTGATGTGGAGGATTGAGCAAGAAAGTCCTGATATGGAGGATTGGGCAAGAAAGTTCTAGTTGGAGGCTAGACAACCCTAGTTAGAGGCTAGGAGAAGTCTTGGTGAGTGAAGCTGAGCAGGAAGTTCTAACTGAATGTTAGGACAGGGAAAGTCCAAATAGGTTAAGGGTGACCGAATGTTTGGCAGGTGAGAAGTCTACCTATGAAAGTGACTGGAGGTTAGGCAAGGGAAAATCTAAATAGGATGTTTGGCAGGTGGGAAGTCTACCTATGGAAGTGCCTAATCCTAATGGAAAGTTAGACATGGATAAGTCAGTAGGTTAGACCTATAGGGTAAGACTTATGTAAGCCTAGTAGGTCAAATGGACTACAAGTAAGCTTAGGTTGCTTGTTTGTTTGTATACTGATCTTGCAGGAATTATGAGTTGGAAGCATGCAAGACAGAGAAGAAGCATAAGAGGAACAAATCGAAGTAGTCGAACCAAGTCTGGGGTGAACTCAGGTTAAACTTGAGTTGATTAGATTTGGACGCCCGGATGTTACTCCAGACACCCGGATAGTCCAGGCACCCTTGGATGGTCTAGGCACCCGAATGAAGAAGAATCGACCCTGATAAAGACCGAAAAGATTGAATCGGATTGGATCAGATCCAGGCGTCTCGATTGCCTGGATAAGAATCCAAGTGCCCAGAAGGGTCTTTATAAGAGCCTCAACATGGACCACCAGGACATAACTACTACTCTTATACGTGTTCATCCTGCGGTGCTGCTGAACATGAACGGAGCCAAGCTCATGCAACTAGAGAAGTTTCTGAAGGAGTGCGCGGGGTTCAGGACTTTCGGATCGGCCACTATATGACGTTTGATTTATTCTTTATCTTAGTCTTACTTGTTTGTTCATAATTCTATTTGATTGGATTGTAAGACGAGTTTCTATGCTTCCAAACAAAGGTACAGAAAGGAGATCATTAGTGGATGGACGCCTTCCCGTGGATAGGCCTTGGACGTATTAACCCTGGGGTTAGGAACCAAGTAAATATGTATGTCCCTGTCTTATTTACTAATTCCATTGCTAAGTTTCTGTAATAGAACGAACGAAAAGAACACGCTATTTACCCCCTCTAGCGTGCCCACCGGTCCTACAGATGACACATTTGTCAAATTTTAATATCTTTAATTGTTAACAATGATTAACTTTTCTAATTGTATATCTTCTATGATTTTTTTAAATAGGCTAAAATAACTGCTAGAGTTGCACATGCATCTCAGCCTAATATAGAGGAAGGTGAGATGCAGACTTTATCCATTGACTAGGTAAAAGAGATGCAGCCTAATATAGAGGAAGGAAAAAGACCTTCACCCTCTACGGTCTTGGGCCCCAAGCGAGAGTCGTATATGATCGTGTGATGTCCCTTAGGGCAGAGGTCGTCCCAACAGATAATCTACTAGGGTAGAAGCCTTAGAACAAGAAAATCAAGTATTGAAGAATTGACTCTCCACATTAGAGCAAGAATTTCAAGAGTCTCGGCAAGATATGAGCAAATTGAGTGAGAAATACAGGAATTCATAACTCGGATGAATCAAACGCCGCATGGTTTTGACTCTTAGGAGATTCAGGACCCTCACGCTGATCAGTGGCTGTCTGAGAGGTATGTTGACATTTTAACTTTTCTTTTTTTGGTTTATCACTCATAAACATGCAAAATAGAATTATTAATTTTCATAATAAATATATTTCTAATTGTATTATATTTTTTAACACATGGTAGATAATATATTCTATATATTACTATCAATAATATCCAAACTAGTATTCAGGTGTTTAAAATTATTATCTTGTTAATATTTTTTTATTATAGTATAGAATAACTTTAAATTCAATTTTTTATTTATAATTGTAATAATATAGTTTTTGTTTGTTTATTAATAACCTATCTTATTATATTTTTTGCAAAATTTGATACTACTAATTTGATATTTGAGATTTTTTTTTGTAGTTTTGGAGTGGATTCATATTTTGTAGTTTTTGTAGTTTAATTTGTGGTATTCATCTTTGTTGGATATTTATTGTATTGGATTTGATATGTTGGGATTAATTTTGAAAACTTGTTGGATTGGTTTAATATGTTGAGATGTATCGTTTTTAATGTATGTTATTTTGTTTATATAGATGTGGATTTGTGAATGAGTTGTGAATGTGTGAGTTGTGAATTTGATACAATTGTATCATTTGTGTTTGTGTTGTGAGGTGTGGATGTGTGAGATGTGAATATATAGATGTGTGAGTTGTGGATTGTCATTGTATTATAGAAAACCATCATTTGTGATGGTATATTGCTGTATATGTAAATGTAAATAGGGAAAATACAAAAATAGAAAGGTGCTACCAAAATTTTAAAGGAATTTAGCGATGGAATATTTAATATTCCGTTGCTAATTAGCGATAAACCTTTAATTTTTTATCGCTCTTTAGTGATGGAATTTTCATTCTTTTACTACTATTAGAGACAGAATTAAAAGTATGTCGCTAGATCTTAGACGATAGTGCATTTCATTTAAGATCTTAGCGATGGAATTTAAAATTTCATCTCTAATTAGTGACAGAATTTAAAATTCCATCGCTGACCTTATGGCGGATATTTACGGTCGTCGCTAAGTTTAGTGCCTGAAAATTAAGTCCGTCGCTATATATTAGTGACGGATATTTAATCCTCCAGTGACAGAACATATATTCCATTGCTAAATAACATCAACAATCAATTTTTTAACGACGAGAAAAATCGATTGCTAATTGATCACTATTGACAAATACGACCGATTAAAGATAGAATATTCCATCGCTAAGCCTACATTTTCTTGTAGTGTTCCTAATAACTTTATAGTGTTTCTTCAAGAACATGATGATGATATTAGACTAGTGGAGGATGATCCTATTAACTTCCATCAAGTCATACAACGTTTGAATTCTTAAAGGTGGATGGATGCCATGAATGAAGAAATTATGTTGATGTATGATGATAACATTTGGGATTTTATTTCATTATTTGAAGGTGTGAAACATATTGGTTGCAAATGGATATTTAAAATTAAAAGGAATTCAAACGGTTATGTAGAGAGAAACAAGGCTCATCTTATTGCAAAAGGCTTCACTTAAATGGAAGATATCAATTATAAGAAGACTTTCTCTTCAATTTCTATGAAGGACTTGTTGCATATTTTGACTTACAGTTACATCATATGAATGTAAAGATTGTGTTTCTCAATGAAGGCATTAATAAAATGATTTATATGGTGCAATTAGAAAACTTTGTATCTAGAGGTCCAAAGGTAATAATTTGCAAACTTAAGAAATCTATCTATAGACTTAAACAGATTTTCCATCAATGTAGCATAAATTTCATCAAGTATTAACTTATTTTGGTTTTGAGGTAAATATGGCGGATGCTTGTGTACACCATAAGTTTAGTGGGAGTAAATGTATTTTCCTAGTTTTGTATGTCGATGCCATATTATTTGTTAGCAATGATAAAGTTTTATTATTTGAAATTAATAAATTTGTATTAAAGAAATTTGAGATGAGATCTTAGAGATGCTTCTTTTGTATTAGGAATTCAAATACACCGGAATCGTTTGCGATGTACATTTGGATTGTCACAAAAGAATTACATTGAAAAGGTACTCAAAAGATTTAATATTCAAAACAACAAATTAAGGAATCCCCCTGTGGCTAAAGGAGTCAGTTTTAATTTCAAACAATGCCCTAAAAATGACCAAACCATTTCCCAGTTCTTCCCAGAGACATAGGACCTTAATAATTGAGCTTGAGGCACATTCAAGGTAATGCTACTTTGTTCTCAATTTATTGCATTGGCATCCTACAATCCATGAATGTGCATTCAGATATTTGCTTCCAAAGCATTACAAATATGAAATATAGTCGAGATGAATCTAAGTGGGGCTAAGCTCCATTTTCTCTTTTGAAAATAGAAAATGGATGGACAAGCTTATGATTACCTTCATAGCCAAATTCAGAAACAAAACTTGTAGTTAGCAAAAAGCAGGTCTCAATTTGCCCACACTCTTTCAATAATCAATTAACAAACATGAAAGGTTACTTTACAAAAATACCAACATAACTATTACATTTGGTTTCACAATGCTTGTATATTTTTTACTAACTATCGAGCTTCCAAGATTGTGATTGATGCTTGGTTTGAACATGTGTATTGCATGATACTTGTTGAATTGCCTTCGCATAAGTCTCTTGAAACAAAACCAGGTTGCCTTGGTTCAGGTATCAATGTTTTATCACTTCCTAACATTAACAATATTGATGTTATGTTTGGTCTATCATCACACCTTTCTTGAACACATAAGAGGCCAATATTTATGCATCTCATGACTTCTTCCATAGAAAATGAAAGGCCAATTGTTTCATCTATTGATTCAGAGGCTTTATCATTTCTCCATAATCTCCATATCTGTAATTAATTGATACAATTAAGATCATATCAACAATATGAACAATAAAAATTTAGTTTTATTTTTATGATACTCACATAATCTAATAAATTTAGGTGTTGGTCAGAAGTAGAAAACTCTGTATTCCTTTTGCCACTTATGATTTCAAGTATCAATACTCCAAAACTAAAAATATCAGATTTGATAGAGAACTTTCCATTCTTAATGTATTCGGGAGACATATATCCACTGCAAACAAAAAACAAACAAAGATGATAAGCATCAAAATTAGTTGGATCACTTATGCAATGGTAATGAAATAGTGATTAAAGATATAGGTACGTACTATGTTCCAACAACATTCTTTGTTTTTGCTATTGTTTCATCACCATTGAATATCCTTGCCATGCCAAAATCTGATATTTTAGGATTCATATCTTTATCAAGAAGAATGTTACTTGCCTTTAGATCTCTATGAATGATTATAAATCTAGAATCATGATGAAGATAGAGAAGACCCCGAGCAATTCCAATAATAATATTGTAACGCAACTTCCAATCTAATTGTCCACTTTTAGCTTTATCTGCAAAAAGTAAATGTGTCAATTTTAACAATTTTAGTACAACACTTCTTAGATAAAAATTATGTATTGCACTTTATTGGTATGAGAGTAATTTGCATTCTAAATTTGGCATCATGGCTTGCAAGCTTACCCAAGCTTACCCAATTAAAGTAGTAGGTCGTTTACTTACCAAATAAAAGCTTATCCAAGCTTCCATTGGACAAGTATTCATAGATCAACATTCTTTCTCCTGCTTCAACGCAGCAACCAAGAAGTCGAACGAGATTCCGATGTTGCAGCTTGGCAATCAATCGCACCTCATTCTTGAACTCGTTCACACCCTGCGTTGACGTTTTGGACAGTCTCTTAACAGCTACCTCTTGTCCCTCGGTCAATCTTCCCTGTAATCAATTGGCACAAGAAGGGTAAGGGTCAAATTACCTTTTAATTACCTGTAGCTGCAAAACTACGTGTCTTGAGATCCATCAAACTTATAGTGACATACCTTATAAACTGGACCGAATCCACCCTCTCCGATCTTGCTGTCAGCGGAGAAGTTGACGGTGGAATTCACAATTGTACCTAAATCAAATAAGGGCAGGTCCAAGTCTTTTTCTTCAGTTTCTTCACCAACGAAGCTCTCTGCAAAGAAAGTGACAGGATTACTCAAACAATTACAAAGTCAAATATTGGATTAATTAAGCGCCACTAGATGGTACTTTTAGTCTTCCATCTCCAAATGCAGAAGGCAGCACCAGCCAGCAGAAACGATGCCGCCAAAGTAACGGCTACGATCACCGCTACACGCCTCTGATTAGACGGCCTTGATTCCGCGTACGCTACCCAATAAACAGAGAGTCAACGTCAATTACAAGCTATATATAATTGATCGCCAATGTATAATTAATTGATTTTATTACCTGCAATTAGATCAGCAGCTGCGAGCCTTACGTAGAGATCCTGCCCCGTCCCCCCGAAGTAAAATCTAATATCTGTGAGGTCGGAGGTCCAGAGAATGCACCCGCTCCCGTTGACTTGGGCGATGGCGTAGGCTGTGCAGTTGCAGTCGTTCAAGCATAAACTGCTGCACTCTGCCGGCGTCGAACTCGTGCGCAACACCGCACTTGACGATATCGGCAGCTTCAGGCTGTCCTGATTAAAGAACCCATCGGTCCTGTTACGGCAGTCCAAGAGCGTGCTCCTCACGCAACCTCCGGACCAGTCCCTGATGAGGTTCCAGTTGGTGGGATTCTTGGGCCTGAACCCCGTCAGGCACTTGCACATCGGCGCCCCGTTGGGGATGCAGATCGCGTTGATGCCGCACGCCGATACGAAATCGCAGGGATCCATGGGAGAGTATCCCCGGACGCTCCACTGCTGGTTGTCCTCCACCCAGATCAGAAGCTGGACCACGCCGGAGGAGATCAAGGATATTCTTGCGGGCAAGGAGTTGTCGCGGATGGTATAGGTGAAGATGAATTGTTGGGGCGCCACCTTGTAGTGGTACTGCACTAGGTTCTCAGTCTCCATCTCCGGCGCGCCGCTGAGGTAGCGGCCGTTCCACTGGCCTGATCGCCACAGCGGCCGCGTCCCGTGCCACAAGAACTCCTCTGGCACTCCGTCCATGTTAATGTTCAGCACGTAGTCTCCCGGCGTTGGATCGCTGAGGCTCGTCCACGCCGTGAGGTTGAGATTGAGTCCGCTGGTCATGTTCCGGCCAAATCTCATCCCCGGGAGGATCGTGTCCGTCGGGTGGTCGTAGCTCTGCCACGCCACATAGCCGTTCGGCTCGGCCTCCTCCCTGACGACGAAATT
>JBBMKF010000112.1:6028465-6039120 GCA_037834155.1 Curcuma caesia
TTTATTTTTTATTTTTAAATATTTAGATTAAATTTTTTATTTTAGTTAATATATTTTATATTTTAAAAATACCGAAATTATACTAGCACGGTACAATATGATACCGAAATTGTATCATTCCGGTCCGGGACCGAAACCTCGGCACGGCTCGATATTTTAAACCTTGTATAAAACTATATGAAGTTATCACCTATAAGGTAACAACAAGGTTGATTTGCCCCAAAAATCTCAATGGAGGTCTCATCTGCTAGCACACTCGACCACTAGGCGATTGAGATCAATCATTATTGATGTTTGGATAAATAGTTTAAATTAGGATCATTTGCTATTTAATATATCATTTGAGTCATGTAAGACTTGAAGAAATACACAAGGAAACCACTTGATGTGACCAAGATCAGTTAATGACTTGAGGTCAATGGCACATCGAATGAGTTGAGGGCTCGAGGCATCCGAGGGACTAGTAGCATGACAAAAGATGACCTCCAGGCACAAGTATAACTCTTAATCAATTGAGTGTTAAGAGAACATATACCTAGGAGAGGATAGATCTCAACATAAGCGAACTCAATAATTAGGATGGTTGCATTCTACATATTAGTCGACTAAAGGGTGGTGCCTTCAACCAATTGGTGTCTAAGTCAACTCAAGGGCTTCAACCATCAATCAAATGTTTCTATTTGTCTTGTGTTCATAGCCGAGTTGACTGATTTGGGATCAGCTGACCGATAACCAAGTCCAATTGACTGTTGCTACAATAAAAAAGATAGAGAGAGTTGTTGATGGGAACAAGTTGTGTGACAATGATTGCATTGGCTAACAACTACAGTACATCATCAATTAACTGAGAGCATTCTAGTCGACCGATCAATGTTAACACAGCAGAATAGTCATAAACAAGAGAAGCTAGATGAATAAAGGCTATAAAATGCAGGTTAAGGAGCTTGTTTAAGAGCTAATTTTCCTAGATATATTGCAAGCATTCTGAGCCTCCGTGTAACACTTCTTTCTTTTATTCTTATGAGAGGTTTCTCCACCTCTGGAAATTGTTCGAGAAGGAGAAAACATAGTGGTAATTCGGGAGTGATCCACCAATGAATCATAGGATATGGAATAGGAGTCTAGAAGTTACTGAACCACATAAATTGAAATGTTAGCTTGTTCCTTCTTGTTATATTTATTTCTGTTGCATTTTGGATTAAATTTACCTTGCCAAGGAATTAGCAAGATTCTTTAAGCTATAAATTTCAAAGACATTCACTATTCACCCTCTCTAGCTCCTTCGTCTATATACCCCTCACAATCACAACATCGATATCATTAGCAAATCTACATATCCATTTTGATATTTGTCCTTATAAATTCTATCAAGTATTAATCATCACCATTACAAACTTAAATAACAATTTCACTAGACTTCCTTTAGTACCAAAATTGTATTAGAAATGTGAGCCCTTGGTGATTTCAATTGGTACAAAAGTATTGTTATGCCTATGCTTAAATACATGTGCATGATTTTGTTGAAAACTACTCATGTACTCCTAGAAAAGTTTGCATAAATAGACAAAACTAGTCACCCTTTTACAGAGGCAATTTGCTTTGAAAGAAAAAGAATGACAAGCATGCTTAATGCTTTGAAAGAAAAATAATGACAAACATGCTTAATTACAAAGTGCTATAACAGTTAAAACATCATTGGCTATCATGAATCTATGTTCTTTACCACTATTTGGGGCAATCAGTGACACTAACTTTTGTGTAAACCTGCAAGTGTTGTATAGAATATTTTCTGATATATGTATATGTACAATAGTGATTTGAATAAGAATTTGATTATCATGGTTAGTTGAACACTATCCTGAGTGTCTAGGTATTTTATTAGTTAATTTCATTATGAAGGAATACATTAGATTGGTAAATAACCACTAAACAGTAAATCAAACAAGATGAAAGCAGGAAATTACATAATTTCCAGAAAACAGAGGGGTAACACTGCTTACCGTATAAGTCCTCCTTTGTGCGTGTTATTTGCCTCCGAAGACTCAGTTTGTCCTTCGGCAAGTAAAACTTTATTACTGGCACATGCCCTTTGAATATGGTCTGGTGAGGCTTTTTCATTCTAACAAATGCAAATGGATCATTAAGTTATTATTCTTTACTAAAAATAGTTTTCTATCAACAGTTTGGAAGGAAAAAGGTCGAAGAAAGAATAACCAAAAATGTCTACTCAATCTAATTCTATTAAACAAAGATTTGGACTCCATAAATTGCAACAAACTAATTTGCAAAGTTGTTGATGCCATTGAGTGAAAAAAAATACAAATACAAATAAAAAAATCAATATTTGCTACCAACAGAAGCTAATAGAAAAATAATATTAAAAAATTTATCTATCTGTTTGAAAGCATGTAGAGATAATGAAAGTAGTCTGCTTCAAAGGTTAATGTTCTACATTAAATTGCTTGCAGACTGAGGCGTAATGGTATATCTGAAATAGGTAAATATTTTCAGAATATACAAAATGAGCTACACAAAGTGTGTCATTTCAAACCATGGGCAAGTTTGGTTGGAAAAAGAATAGCAGTAGGAAGTTTCCATTTTTGTAAGTGAAGTCCCAGTCATCTTAATCAAATTTTTTTTGAAGAGTTGCTATCTGGTTACCACTACTAGTTTTTATCTTTGAAAGAGTTCCACCATCAAAATTATGACATACTGTTAAGCAGTCACTATACATTTACCAATCAAAGGCCTACTGTTAAGCATCTTAAGTTTTCTTAATCCTAGTGTGACTGATACAACTGGCAGATTGGATTGGCTGGTGGCCCATTAATGTTTTTCATTGACCCTCTATCATGTCATACAACATCTGCTCTACCTAAATCTGACCAGAACGTTCGTAGAGAGTACATGAATACTAGTGAACCAACCAGTCATCTTGAACAGTTCAGGTAAGTTTCGATAACCAGACTGATTAGATAAATAACACATACAAGTAAGGATTTGGTGATGTGAGGTCAAACAAGAACTGCATCTTAGTTGAAAATATAGATGAATTACAGATTCTAAAGTGAAACAGGTCACTGAAGCTTGGTCATTGTTTCTTTCATTTTGACTGTTTTTATATGTTTTCCTCATTGTCTGCAGCATATTTCTAGCTCCTATACTCATTACAGAACACTTAGTGTCAAGATGTTACCCAAAAGTTTTGTTAATGCATTCAAATGCAATCTTATATTTACAAGTTCTACAAAATCAGTTTAGAGTACAACTGGACTACTGTAGTAACACCATCTAAGTCAAGCTAGCTTCTTTCTAGAAATAATAATTTTGTGAATTATATTAAAATCTACTCCAATTAAATAAAGTGTTTCTCTAGATTAAAGTAAATATTCAGAGTATGATTGTGAAGTACATGCAATACCTCACTATTAGTAATTTCATCTTGAGAACTCAACAGCACATACTCCATTGCCTGCACTTTCTTCGTCAACTCAAGATTCTCTACCTCAAGATTTTTGATCTTTCTCTGGTACTCACTGTTTGTTCCCTTTAACCGATTAAGTTCATTTTTCAATTCCACTTCTGTTGCACAAGATCCATCTTTGACCAGTAGGTGACTCTCATGCCTCATAAGTTGTTCTTGCAAGGCAATCCTTCTTTTCCTATCATCTTCATCATCACATAAAGTCTTATCCATGTTGGAAATCTTTTCAGTCAAAGAGACTTTCTCTGACATCAATTCTTCATGTTCTTCTGTTACTGACTTCAATAACTCCTTCAGTTTTCGCTTTTCACAGTTTGCCTCATCAAGTGAGTTTTCAAGGGCCAAAATTGTATTCTGAAGATGAGACAGTTTCTGCAACTGAAACTTTAACTCAGAAATTTCTTCCATTGTTTGTTGTTTTCCATACTCCAAAGTTTTGTTCTTCAATTCTAAATCATATACTATTTTTCTATGTTTCTCTTCCTTCGATTTGGCATCCTCCAGTACTTGTTTCATTTGCTCGATATCAGCCATTAACATCTCCTCACTCTGCTTAGAAGCATTAAGCAAATCAACAAACCCTTGAATCTTACTCTTGCACTCTTTCTGCAGTGCCTGTAAATCAGCCTCATAAAATTTAGCTTTTGAACTGATTTCCTGAAGACTACATTCAAGCCTAGCTTTATCTGCACGAAGGACGGATGCTTCATGCACTGCATCTAATGCTAGATTTCCCCCTTCATCCTCACTCACTGACATTTGTGAAGTAAGATTAGTTATCTCTTTCTCAAGATTCTCAACTTTAACTGTTTTCTCTATTTCAATATGTTTTAATAAAATATTCACATTTCCTACTTTGTCTTCATGTTCCTTGAGATCATGAAGAAATCGATCAAGTTGCAAGAGCAGAGCCTTCTCCCTAGATACTATTTCTTTTTGCAGAGAAGAAAGTTTTGATTCTAAAACATCAACTTTGTCATGAAAATCACGATTCTTGTTTCTTGATTCACTTAATTCAACTTCAAGATGGATAATTTGTTCATGCAATTCCGTCTTTTGTCTCTTCAAGTCTCCAGTTAGTGTCTGAAGAGTGCTGCACTCTTCCATAAGATTCTCAATTGTAGCTTGCAATTTTGAGTTTGATCTCCTTGAGACATCCGACTCCTCCAGAGCTTCTGATAACCGCTTTTGTGTCTCCTGAACCTTTTGTTTTAGTTCTGATTTCTGCATCTCCATTTGACCTTTATGTTGTTCAACATCATCCTTTAAATTCACGACAAGTGATCTAGTATCCTCCAGCTCTAATCTGTAGGATTCTTTCTCATTTGTTAGAAATCTTAGTTGGGCTTCTAAACCAGCTACACGTTCAGATAATTTGATATTTTCATGTTCAATCTCAGAATTTTGCAACTCTAGTTCCATTTTGCAATTTTGAAGTTCCACTGTTTTTATCTCAAGATTCTTATTAGCAGAAACATGAAATTCCATGCTACCAGTAATCTCTTCTAAATCATTCTCCACATCTTCCAAAAGTTTAGACATTTCATCATTTTGCTTTTGTAAAGAACCCAAATCTTCCTCCAGTTGAAATTTCTCTTTCTGAAGGATGGAAATAAGATCTTCGAGCTCCTTACTAGAAGATTTTAGTTGATCTATCTCCTGTTCCTTTAGCAACAAGGTAGATTGGATCTCATCCTCTCTGTTTCCATCACTTTTAGTTTCCTTTTTCCTTAGTAGGGAATTTAGTTCAAGCAAACTTTTAGTGATATCCTCTACCAGACTCTTCTGACTGAGACTATCTGAAGGGAAAACATCAGAGTTACAATCAAAATCCTCATCTGCAACAGAGCTATCCTTTAAGTGCAAGCTTTTTGCTTGAGCTAAAGCAAGACAAACTTGGTTATTCATTTCAGAAAGCACAATTTGCATACTAGAGTAGTCATTTTCATAATTTAGTTTAAGCTTTTTGTCTAGATTGGATATTTCAAAGTTCTTTTCTTCTATTTCCTTGTGCATTTGACAAAGCTTTGCCTCAAGGTCACTTGTTTTGTCCTTATAATGTTGTAGTTCTATCTCAAGATCAGCAGAAGCATTCTCAAGGTCTTTGAACTTAGCTGACACTGTTGCAATTGTAGCTTCCTTCCTCTTGAGCTCATCCTCAAGTTCACGTGCTCGAGATTTAAGCAAGACATTTCCATACTTGCAATTGTCATCTGAAATTTCATCGTGAGATTCTTTAGACCTACAAATTTGTGATGGACTTCCTTTCCCAGCATCCTTCAACTTGTACATCAGATCTAAGTTTTCTTCTGTTAGCTCAGCACAATCTGACTCTAACTCCTGTATTTTGTTTTTGAGGGTCTCAATTTCTATTTCTAGATTAGAGTTACTTGTTCTACTACCTAGCATCTCTCCCCTGCATTCAGCCTTGTTGTCCAAAGGCTTAGGAATCCTATCCTGTTTTTCTTGTCCATCTAGACAGCTCTGTTGTGAAAGACTAGCTATCTCCAATGTCTGTTTCTCTGTGATCTCTTCTAATTCTTGAAGAATTGAGACAAGTTCAATGTTCGAATCTTGGGTTTGTTTCAACTGTTGAGCTAAATTAGTATTGGATTCTTTATGAAACTTCAGTTCGTCCTCCAATTCCTTCAGAACATGAGCAGAATTTTCATTTTTGAAACTGCCAATATTTGTTTGTTTTGACATGGAGTTCTCAAGTGCCACCTTTAGTTGTTCAACTTCCTGCAATAAAGAGTCACGCTCCCTTTTTGTAGCTGAAAGCTGCTTATCCAGGTTTGCCTGATGCGTAGCCTTCTCTGAAATTTCTTTCTTTAAACTCTCAAGATCAAGTTTCAACTGTTGAGAATGCCTCTCCCACATCTTAACCTCATCACAGAGTTCCTCAGTCTCTTCAGCAGTTTGAAGGAGATCCTTTGAAGAATCAGATGGCCTTGATGATCCCATCACTACTCTTTCAGAAGTATGTGCATTCGTGTCTTCCCATTGATTATGCAGTGACGAACCTGACGCACTGGAGCTGAAAGATGATCGATTTGATCTTAAAGGTTCATCTCCAGCAACTGTGCCATAATTTTCACTATATAAGCCAGATGAACCTTGTCTGCCAATGCACTGTGTCCCATTTGAGTTTTTTTTGGTAGACAAAGCAGCCCTGTCCAAGCTATCAACTGAATCAGAATTACGCTGTGAGCATGATGCTGAGAAGTTCGTATCCTGTAAAAAATGTAAAATATCCTAATGGAGTAAGAAAAAGGAAGCATTCATTGACAAGAGTGAAAAAGTAAAAACTCATAACATTTGCCTCAAGAGATCCCATAAATTCCTAGGAACTTAGTTTAAGCAAGAGTTCCAAAATATGATTACCTGACGAGAGTAAAACAAGAAATACTAAGTTACTAATACCAGTTTTAGTCAGAAAAACTAAACAGAAATTATTAGTGAGAATATGTGTAAGAAATTTGCTGTGAGAGACAGCAATATAGAAATAGAAAAATCAGAAAATAATATGTAGCATATAGCTTGTATTGATTTATCTTATTAGAGGATTCATAAGACCAGAATTAGGCACAGGTCTGAGGCTTTTCTTAGCAAAGTTTCAGACATAAGAATTGAAATGGGTTCAATTTAGATAACTAACCAACTTGCCATGCATCTCATGGTTTCAAGTGTTCATCAATATAAATCAGTAAAAAACGAAATGCATCGATGGCCAACCAATATTTGATACCATGTTGGCATAGCTAAATATCATTGTCTACCCATGCCAACATAGTTTTGATGGTATCGACTGAGACAGATCTTGTCTCAGCTAGTAATGTCTGAAACCAACAAAGATAGCAAGATTCTATAACAATGAATAATCCTTTGATTCCATCTACTAGTCATGAGAAGAAGATAAAACATTAAAAAAAGGAGGGGAATTGGACAACTATTACTTACTGTGTAACATGCGGTGAGATGTAAAGAAGTTATTCTGTAAATCTAGGATGAAAATGTGGTGAGATTGTAAATGATTGGTGCTTAATAAATGTGACAATTGATGAAATAGGTAATAAAAAGTAATTATTTTTGGATGATTATTGTTGCAGCTTAGTAGGCTTATTTATACTGCTTGCCCAAATGATATATGGAAAAGTATTAAATATGATATACAATTATAAAATCAGTAAGAATCATAGTGTTTATGATTATAACAGTGAATATGATAAATCCACAGATTGATTAAAATCAATTTGAGATTATTATCTTGTAATGGTACTTTTGTTGTCATTACCCCTGGCAACCCCATCAAGATTTCTTGGAAGTTGAGTTTGATTGTCTATTTGTTAAATCACTATTTATATAATGGTTTGGTAAAGATGTCAATCTTCCGTAGAAATATATGAAATGAAATACTACACGTTCTCAAACAAAATGAAAATCAATCTTCACATATTTGGTATGAGCATGAAAAACTGGATTTGCAACAAGATATGTCGCTCTATAATTGTCACATCAAATTTTGGATGTAGCACTCATGGAAAATGTTATTTTGAAAGAAAGGATTGAAGCTAAGTAATTTTGGATGTTCCATTAGCTATAGCTTTTTATTCAACCCCAAAACTTGAGTGATAATGTAGATTGCTTCCTAGAAAGCCAAAAAATAAGATTTCATCCAAAAAATGTTATATACCCACTAGTAGAAAGTCTATCTTCAAGAGATCCGTCCTAGTCTCCATCACTATAAGCATTTACGAGGGTTGGCGATATAAAAAAGACCATGCAGAATAGTGCCTTTAAGATAGTGAAGAATACTTAACACCTTCCCAATGATGTTCAGTGAAAGCATGCATAAATTGATAAAAATGATTGACAGTGAAAGTAATATTGGATCGTGTGATGGTGACATATTTTAATGCACTAACAATGCTTTGGTAGATTTGAGGGTCAACTATATAGGGTAGGATGAAGGTGCAGAGAAACCACCTTCAACAATCGGTGTAAAGATAGGATATACACCATCTATTTTAGCTCATTGAAGAAGTCTACTAAAATATTTACTCTGAGAGAGGAGATAACCTTCAGAACATGGAAGAAACTCAATGCTAAGCAAAAAGCGAGCATTGCTTAGATCCCAAATAGGAAACTAAAGATGAAATATAGTAGCGATATTTTCTTAAACGTTGTCAGTTATTAGAATATCATCCACATAAATAAGAAAAAAAATTATAAATTTTTCATTTTATTTGTAGAATAGTTAAGAGTTACTATTTGAGACAAAGAATCCCTCAGCATGAAATCATGGACAAGGTGCTTGTCGAAGACCATATATAGATTTCTTGAGTTGACAAACATGTGTTGGAAGTTATGAGTGGATGAATCCAAGCTATTGCTATACAAACACAGTTTCTTGTATCGGCTAATCAGAGCTAACAACTATAGATAGTAACAATCTAATCATCATAATTTTGATGCTAGACTAAAAGGGTCATTGAAGTTAATACTCAGTTGTTGACTGAAATCTTATGCCACAAGACAAGCTTTATAACGTTCAATAGAGTCATTGATATTAACTTGAGTCAGTAAACTCATTTAGAGCCCATAACATTTATAGAGGGAGTACAAGGAACTAAGCTCCATGTTTCATTGCGAAAAAAAACATCAAATTCTGTAACCACTGCAACACGCCAATTTGGGTCATTGACTTCCTGCATAAAACAAGTTGGTTCAATAGATCTTGAAGAAACCATTAGAGATCATGGGATAGGGTATCGAGTGGCAATTGGTGGACACTATACATAAATGTCACTTAGAGGAAGTAAGCGACAAGGAGATCATCTAAGAATTCAAGACTAGAGAGTGGTCATTATTAGAAGCTAAGTCTATAGAAATCAACAAGTATGGAGCAAGACCTAAAATTCCATCCTCATTGTATTTCTAGTACTTCCTATTAGAGCAACTTGTGGAGATTTTGGTGTACTATTTAGTGGTATTAGAAAGGTGTCCCTATTCTATAAAGGGGAGTTTGAGGTAGCTGGTGTAAATGGAATGAGGTACCTGCTGCAAATGGAAAGACGAACTCATCAAAAATGTATCGGGTAATATATATCCACCGGCAAATATATATAAGCAACAATGCCCATAATGCAAATTGCTATAACCAAGAAAAACACATTGTTGAGAGAGGGGTTTTAACTTGTGCTTAAAGTAAGGTCGTAACTAAGAATAACATGTGCAACCAAAGATACATAAGAACGTGTAATTGGGAGGTTGATTATAGAGTTTTTCCATGGAATATTTATGTTGCAGTAGTGGCGTGGGTAAATGATTAATAAGGTAGATTGAAGTTTGGATGACATCATTCCAAAATTTAAGTGGGACTGATGCATGATTAAAAAGAGCTAAAGTAGTTTCAATTATATGCCGGTATTTCCTCTCTAAGTATCCATTTTGTTTAGTGGTGTGAGGGCAAGAGACTTGCTGAATGATTCTAGAGGAGATAAGATGACGATGAAGTACTTGATACTCTTTTCCTAATGGAATGAAGAGAGAGTATTTTACAGTTAAAGTAGTGCTCAACATGTTTTTAAAAGTAACAAAAAATATTAAGGAGATCAAATTTTTATTTCATAAGAAAAATACAAGTGAACTAACTAATGTTATCAATGAAAATAATATAATAAAGAAAACCCTGATTATACAAAATAGAAGCATGGCCCTATACATCAAAGTGAATTGCTTCTAAAGGAAAATTAGAGGTATGCCTACAAGAAACAAAAGATAGTTTGTGGAGTTTTTCTTTCATGTTTCACATAAATGGGATGAAGAAATTAAAGAAGTTGGCAAGTCACAATGATTGATGATATGCTAAACAAGACGTAGAGATGGATAACCAAGTCATGCCTGCCAAGACAATTTGTTAGTACGGTCTCCAATAATGGCTTTGATAAAGGTAGGTTGAAGGTGATAAAGAGGAGGTTGAAGGTGATAAAGACCAAGGATTAAAATACCGAGCCGTATCGTGCGATACGGACGAAATTTTTCGTTCCGCCGCGGTATCGGCACCGGCACCACGGTTCCGGCATGAAAACGCCGCTAGAGGCGTCGCCCGGGCGCGGCGACGCTTCCGCTGCCAAAGGCGTCGCCCGGGCGCGGCAACGCCTCCGAAGGC
>JBBMKF010000112.1:6039220-6059718 GCA_037834155.1 Curcuma caesia
ACGATACGGTACCGAAACTGTATCGTTCCGGTCCGGGACCGAAACTCCGGCACGGCTCGATATTTTAAACCTTGATAAAGACTGCCTTTAATTTCTCCTCAAAGTAGAGTAGTTCCTATCGACAGATCCTTCACAAGACAATGATGAGTATGAAATTCAAAAAACACATTATTATCAAGAGAAAATTAATGTACAAAAAGTAAATTTATAGTCATAAAGGGGCTTTATTATGTGAAGTGTGTTGTGCATGTGAAAGGTTTAACCACACAAATGAAAAATGTGTAAGTATAGAAGGATTGTGGCCCTTTAGGGGCCTACTTATCAGGGCAATGGTATGTTATGTCGAAAGCACATGAAGAGAGGCAACTAGGATACATACAAAGGAGCGCGTGATAGATCTATGCTAGGAGAAAGCGAGTTGCAGCGTTGTTGAAGGATCTCCTCAACAAAGCCGTGGAGGTCAACGATCACACTATGAGGTTCGATTCTAATCATCTTGAGGAAGAAGTCAGGGTAGACGAATTTGGCGTAGGTATCCGTTCGTAAGTTGAAGATTCTGATAGAGGAGAAGAAATAGATCCGACAAAGGAGATTCTTATTCAAAATGGAAGGAGCTTGAAAGCAAAGTCACATTGTCATTCATTCGTGGGAATGCATAAATGCAACAACGGATAGCCACGATCTTGTAGACATCAAAAGGGAATGACTAGTAGCTTCTAGGCACAAAAGAGATGGGGAGGCTTCTATTGGGAACAAATTTGGGCAAAGAAATAATGTTGAAAAAGAAAAGGGAAAATATAATGTTGAAAGATTTGAAATTGTTGCTAGAAGAAGCAATAGAGATGGAAAAGAAGGCTCGGTTGAGAAAGAAAAATAAAACACAAAAACAACATGGTGTTAGGAAAAATTTATGCCTCCGATGCCATGATGAAATAGATAATAAGAAGTAATTATTTTTGAATAATTTATTATTGTAACCTAGTAGGCTTATTTATACAGATTGTCCAAATGACATATTAAATTAAATATGGTATATAATTATAAAATTAGGTAAAATTATGTTGATTATGATTATAACAGCGAATATAATCCAGATTGATTGAAATCATTTAGGATTATTATTGGTACTTTGTGGTCATTAACAGCTACTACCTATTGTGTAACATGCAATTGTTTTTACATAAAAATTATTTAAATGAGTATAACATAACATAATATTAACACCGAGATAATTTATTTTAACAAAGAATTTTTTGCAATTATAAACTTAAATTGTTGATTATTTTAATACTTAAACAACACTTTCTCACAGTAATTTTCTCAATTTAACCTAATGCCAATTAGAATTTATTCATTATCATGAAGAATTGTGGACAAAGTGAATATTAAACACAGAAGTAATTGACAATATTAACTAGGAAAGATACTTAAGAAGTATATTGGGGTTTATGTAGATAATAGCTATAAATGACAAATAGTAATATCTTAACAAAATGCAAAATCCTTTTCTAAGATCAATTGATGGCTAACTTCTGCTTCTTTAGCTTTTGTCACATCAGTTTACACAAAAGAACTTTCTAAAGATTCTTTCTTTAAACCAAATTAAATGAGTTTCTAAGTAAAAAAGTTGTATTCACTGAAGTACTTATCCACCAATCTAACATATACTAGAACTCTGAAAAAAAAATAGCAATGAAAAGTTGGTAGAGAAAAATATATTGTAATAGAAACTAAAAATTTAATGATTTGTGTGGCAAACCTAGACTGATAAATTATTTCTATAGCTGATTTGTTTGATAAATAATGAATGAAAATGTGGTGAGAATAACAACCAAAAACATAAATTGTTACACATTTGCATTTCTCGTAATACATAATTTAGTTAAATTCAATTATATTAATTTGTTGACATATTATCAGATATATTGGTGCAACTATAGTCTATTGCTGAGAGGCATGAAAAAATTGTATTCAAACTGTGGAGAGAGAATAATAACTTAAAAGGGCATACATTTGTTGTTGGTTCATATGCATTTTTCATATTTTCATATATGATTTAATTTGATTTTTCATGTTACAGGATCTAGAATACAAACTGAATATCTGTAAAAATACTAATCCTTTCTTTTAGTGAGTTCATAAGAAGCTATCTTAGCTTAGGTATCAACGGGTCTTCCATCCAATTGTCTTGGCATTTTCTGATTAGATCGTGCTTTCATATGATGAGCGTCATTCATCCACCTCTTGCATGCTAGAACTAGTGAGTCATGAAGGGAAAAAGAAACTTTATTCTTAGTCTGACATGGTTAAGTAGTGTGATGCTCTCCTAGCCATGGGTATGCTTAACTATTATAGCGGTCCTCCATCCAAGTGCCTTGGCATATTGGATTGGACTAGTATCCCAACTGTGCATTTTGCATTATTAACAAGTTCAAGATACTAATTAGTAAGTTCCGTCTGACAATAGCAAAAGAGTATTTTTTAAATAGAGTATTAATTCAGGAAAAGGATCATCTAGAAGTCTCCATAGATGTATCGTGAAGCATTGTTATGACTCAAGAAAGATGCAGAGTACCAGAGGCAAGCGAATGGATCTAACTAATATTCAAATAAAATATTACAGTATTTTTATAAAAAGTCAAAAGTAGTCCTTGGAAGAAGCTATTGAGAAACAACTTTTGCTTTTCAGTTGTGGAATGAAGTGTTCAAGCATGTAAAACATATAATCTTCTTCGATGAACAAAATGATTGCCATAAACCTTACATGCTCTCTTATGGTTGGCACACAGACATTCTTGATAGGCAAGCACTTGATTTGGAGAAAAGCAGGCTAAACCTTAAACAATGGAGCATAAAAGTTCAGAAACTGAAAATTCCTCACTTTGAAATACCTTAAATTTAAGCACATTTCTCTGTCATTTCCAGGTTCTCTTCTAAAGCATGGTTAATTAATTTCCTTAAGAAAATTACCTTCCCTTCCTTTCTAGATAGGTATAGGTTAATTCTGTTTAAGAAAACTACACCATAAACATTGAGAATGAGAATATTACCCTATTTCCGATATCATCTGCATAGGTATAGCCCAATTGATTCCTTGAGGAAGAATTGGTACCACTATGGATTATATTGTCGAATCCATGCTTGCTATCCAATTCAGCGTCGTTATCTTGCTCTTCAAAATTAGAAATTTCTTTCATAGATTTCCCAACCCTACATTAAATATAGCATCAGTAACATTTGAAGTCACACTGGGAAATAAAACAAAACATCAACACACCTGAATTTTGATATCGGGGAACAACTCTGAACCTTGACCTGCACATGAGCCAAAAAATACTGTCAGTTGAAAATAAAGTAGTCATTTTCAACCTCTTGTCAATATCATATGGGAAACAAGAAGCCTCTGACTCGATTAGAAACTTCTTCCATTGGAGCAAATTGTAGCATGAAAATGAAAACAGAGCAATCAAAAGAGAAAATACAAAATAGTCATTGTGGTCAAAATATATACATTGATGTTAAAACATATACGGATTCATTAAGTTCCTTGGTCATCAACTATAAATCAACAACAGTCAACTGATGAATTATTGTTTTGCAAGGAAAGGTATACAACCACCACGAGCAGCAGTGTGGCCCAACTATTTGGGATTGGCAGTAAGAATCTAATCTAGTCTTTGAGTTTTATACAAGGTTAGACTGATAGTCACAGATATATCGTCCAACCTAGTAGGTATCTCTCTAAAAATAATAGGTATGATTAGATTTGATTTCTATACAAAGGGATGCAATTTCAATACAATAATACAACAAAACCTTATTTCTGAATTTGGTATTTAAGACTCCTTTCAATCTCTCTGCTAGCAGTTTTCTCAATTAGACCTTGTAATTATCTTCTCTAGCATAGAAAGGGCTTCCTCATAGTATTAAGCTTCTCCAGCTCTTGCTCATGTGGTCCTCCATCATCCCCTGGACTTCGACTTCTATTGGCCCATAAAAAAAAACTCCTCAATGTTAAATTCTGCTCGATTTGCACACACGCCCTTAGGACCATTCTCTTGCTCTCAAGTGGTATGGTTTCAAAAGACAATGGTGGAAAATCCAACAAATATGGCATAATCTCAAACAATGTGACTTTATCAAAGACAAAAGAGTGTTACAACACAGAACCATAACAATTAATAATGCTTTTGAGTTCAAGAGTATATGAGAAAGATACAGTGAGATGCTCTAAACTCACTCCAGAAAAAAATTAGTTTGATTAAAAAAATAGTTTGAAGAGGATATGAAAAATCCATTATTATTGAGTGCAAATGGAAGTACACAATTAATTAGATAGCATGAGGCGAAAACTATATCTCCCCAATATTATTATGGTACACATACATAAACCATCATAATATGTGTAATATCAAGAAGTAGATTCTTGTGTTCATCAATACTATTCTATTGAGAGGTTTTGCATGTGCAAATTAGTGGATAATGCCATGTGAAGTACAAAAGCAAGTAAAAGTTGGTTCCATTTATTGATGAACATTATAAATGCATAAAATTTTAATGAAATGTAAAGTTGTGTCTTTATTTTATTAAAAAAGATTGGAATATATCAAAGACCTATACACATGTTCTTAGGAATAATACTCATGTCATACACGTCTAATCATCAATAATTGTAACCAAGTCTACCAATTATAAATACAATGATGGGAACTCCATATGTATGAGTGAACTAAGCTAACAGGAGAAGTCCATACATACTAAGAGGAAATGATGCAAAATGATGCCTACCAAACTCCATTTGCTTTACAAACTTAGTTAGTGAAGGTGAAACACTAAGAAGCTCTTTAATTTAGTCAAAAAAGAATGATCAATCCAACAATGCTACTAGTATAGAATGATATTGGAGGTAATAAGAGCATCGGAGGAGAGGCGATCGGCTAAGTAGTAGACTCTATTAGATTCATGGCCTTCACTAATCATTTTCTTCATCAAAAGATCATGAGAAAAATGATGGGTAGTATGGAATGTTACAATAATTTGAAGATTTTATGGGAGTGTTAATCGATAATAAGTTCGTAGGAAATTTTGGAACATAACAAGATTTATCCTTTAACAAGAATATGAGAACCATTGATGGACAAGTGTTGAGGTGGAAAGATGAAGATTAAAAATAATTTGTGATTATCTCTCACATTTGAATATTACACCTAAATCACATAACAACAAAATCTTGGATTTTACCACCTAAGCAAATACTAAATGTAGTACTTTTAAGTTTTAATTAAATGTGATTAATTAGAGGCACTATTTAATAATCTTAATTTTGAAATTGTTTATAGACTAATAGTTACTATTATGGATGCTAATGCAAAATGAAATAATGATGGATCTAACAATATGTGTAATAGGTAGTCATCTAAACTTATTGCAACATCAATTTGATGGATGGTTGGTGTGATGCCAATGGTGGTAAATATGGAGTATGTTGTATCCATGACCTTGTTCTGATGATGAGACAATAAGGTCTGGGAACATAGATATTGTTTTGATGTTCCAATGATGGATGGAGTTTGTGAAGGTTGTGGTGTAGATGGTGACAATGATAGTGCTATAATTTATTAAGTTAAGGAAACTATTAGCGCCGCCAATGCTAGTGATATTGGTTTGATAGGCATGCGACCTAACGGGTATTGAACCTTTGACTATTAACACAATGAAAGAGTTAAAAGAGGCATGATGATTTAGTGGATGGAGAGGTTGAGGCAGGGAAGGGTGTTGCAAACATGGTTTGAAATCTTGTACTGTGCCGGAAGAAACAATCGAAACATATCGTTCTAGTAAATCACCTAAACCAATACCACTCAGTACTAAGGTTCAAGATCTCGAGCCGTGTTGTTCCAATATCGTCCTGATGCTCTGATGCATGATGTCGGTGACAAATTGGAGGTTGGAAGGAGGAGATGAAGCAAAAAAAGAGGCATTGTCTGTGCTGAGTGGTATCGAGTTTTGATAATTTATTAAAATGATATGTTTTGATTATTTTTTCCGGCATGGTGCAAGATTTAAAACCATGCTCAACACAAACAATGTCTCTTCCTATGTTTTATCTTCTTCCTTCTTCAACTCCAATCCATGACCAACATCATACATCGAAACAATGACACGATATCGGACCAGCATTGTTCCGATCAAAGAATAAAACTTCACATGGCTCGAGATGTTGAATCTTGGTTGTAATAGATCTAAATATTATAATTAGAGAAGATTAAACAATTAAAGCTTTAGGGAGTGGTGCATTTCTATAAGGAGGATACCAAAAGGAAAAGTAAAAGGAGGAAGCTTTGACAAGAATTGTAGTTGGTAATTTCTTTAGCTATGAGATAGGAGAAGGATGATTTAAAGAGGATCAAAACTAGGTGGGTTAATTTCTACTTTTTTGGTTGTTTAATTTGATTATTTTATTTTTATACTGAAGCAAATTTTAAAATCTTATTCTATGTTGGAGTTTTAGTAGTCCACCAAAATAAGACTCTTGTAATACCATGTTGGAGTGCCTACAAATACTGTTGGTGAATAAATGAAGTGGAGGAAAAAGATGAAAATAATCAGTGTACTTAAAAGAGCTATTTTACATCTTCTTCCTTAGCCAATAAAAGGTGTTCTAAATTCTAACCCTTCCAAAGCTATTCAAGTTGAAGAAAATGCTAGTAGAGCTCATCAATCCTCACGGAACTATTCATGGGATCACGAATTTATATCGCATGTTTTATGGTTCTTACATAGTTATTCGTGAGTCCTTGTGGAGCTATATTGCGTCTTCATAAAGCTTAAGAAGCTTCTTCACTTGTAGAATGCTCACAAGTTGAGCAAAACTAAATCCTCTTACTTGCAAAAGATGTTCGTAGAATGTTCGCACATCGTGAAAGAAAAGCCTAGTTCTTCTAATCTTAACCCATGCCATGTGTAAGTCAATCAGAGATTGGTCGAAAGGATATGATTTTCTAACATGAATTCCACAACTTTCTCCCCTTCCTCACCTCTCTCTATCCACCACCATCACCCTTTTCGTCACCATCTCTCTATGAGCATAACTAGTCAATTAAATCTAGTAGGCAAATCTAGAAATTCACAATGTTCAATTTGTTGGTGCACACAAAAACTTCAACCCAGACTCTCTTAGCTCACTCACCTTTGCCATCAACAATGCACATGAATCAAGACTTCTTAAGTGATGTCAAAACCATTGCCATGGTAGAAATTAAAAGGGTAACCGACCTTCGAGGAGTCAAAAAGTGCAACTTCACCACCTTGACCTCTCTCTTACCTTGATAATCGAAGGAGTAATACTATAACAATTTTTAAAGCTACAAAGGTATTTTCAAGGTTCAAAATCTCACACGATGCCGGAATTTTAGAGTTTAATGGAATACTATTTAGTATTTTACCCCATTATTTTGATCTATAATGCTAATGGAGAATTGGAGTAGAAAGGAGGAAGAAAATGAAAAAGAAGAGAATACAACTATATACCTAACTTCTAACATCTAACTTTATGTCCCACTTAGAATGGTATAATTTTGACAATGTATTATACATAAAAGTTACAAAAAAAATAACAAACATTATTTGAATTCATTTTGACGCATTTTATAGCACGTCAAAGGGTGTTGGGTGTCAGTATGACATGATACTCATTAATATGATTGACATGACAACATAAAATAGATCACATGTGTTTAATAGTATCGAGTTTTGAAAATTTATTAAAACAATATGTTTCAACCATGTCACTTGGCATGCTATGAGATTTCAAACCATGGATATTTTTACAACTTTAAAACTTTAGGGTATTTCAAAAGAGGCAAAAATATTTAGGGGTATTTTGAAATTTTCTCCATGGAAAATTAAGTCATGAAGGGGCACAAGAGTGGAAACTTCGATGCTTCCAACAGAGACTGACCTCTGCATGATAAGAGGATTCTAGGTTTTCCAGTGGACAAAATAGGAGTGGCCTTCGGGGGATGAGACTTGGTCTTGGCCAAACTAAATCTTCAACTTTTAGTGGACAGAATAGGAACAAAACGACACAATCTGATTGAATCAAGCAAAGAAGGTAGAAGGTATTTAGAGCTCCTATGAACAAAATAAGAATCAAGTAATACGACATGACATGGTCTTGGCATGTTTGAGTTAGGTGGAGAGGAGGGGAGGGTACCAAAATGGGAATGGGACAAAGGCTGACCTTAGTCAACAATAGAAGAGGAAGTAAGAGAAGAGCTCGCATGACAAGACTAGGTACACTAGTAGCAAACTCTAATATGAGAACTACTAGAAATACTTCTAGAAATTCAACTCGTGCATTTATTTAGGAAATAAATAAGGGAGGTGAAAGAGCTCTCAGTAGTCATTCCAGTTTCGAGAGAGATGCTCTCCCTTCTCTCTAGAACCTAGAGGGAGTAGACCTGAGTGAGAGGCTAAGAGTGAGGCCGACAATCACGACAACCAACGACATTGAGCCTGCTGGGTGTGGCGCTGGCTTGCTGCATGATGGTGCTGCCAAGCAGAGTGGCGGTGTTGCCTAGTGTTGCCTACTAGAGCGGTGGTGCTACTAAGTAGAGTGGTGGTGCTACCAAGAGAGCAGCTTGTTGTCTAACTGAGCGGAGGTACCATCTGGCGGAGTGGTGGTGTTGCCTAGTTAAGCGATGGTGCTGCCTGGCGGAGTGATGGTGATGCCTAGCTATGTGACGGTGTTGCACGATGGTGTTGCCTAGCAAAGCGGCGGTGCTACCCAGCCGAACGGAGATGCATCCTAGTTGTGTGTCAGTCCTACATCAACAAGCGTAGCTCGACAGTAGGAGGAGTTCTGAACTACTGCGAGACACCAAACAGTGGCCTAAGCTACTGCAAGAGGTTGAACTTCAAGCATGGAGTGCCTTCTCCAGTGATCGCCGGAGAAGGAGATAGAGTGGTCGGTGGCCTCACCCTCTAGGGACAAAGGAGATGGTAGATTACTAGTGTGTGCGGGACAGGAGTGGGCAGATTGTTGGTTGGCCTTTCAGATTTGAGTGCTACCACACCTGCCTAATCTGCTACCATACTGCCCCATATTATTTCTGGCCCGGCACTGGCCAAGGGCAAAAAGTAAGTTGCCTCTAGACTGGGCACTGCCCAACAACAACTTGTCATTGCCCAACTGGAGCTAGAATAAGCAGAGCATGTCTATCAAGAGTCAGACAATGACTTGCATGTGACACTTGCACCTGTCAACAATGTACAATCAGCAGAGGAGGCTACTGGCACTAGCCATGAAGTTGTCCAAGCTGTCACGCCAACTCAGATGGAGCCTATGACCAATCATGTTGCTGGACTGTAGGGAGATGGGAGCGGACCAACAAGGCAAACTAATGCGGATATGGACAATCGAGTTACGGATGTGTCCGAAAAGACTTGGGCCAATCTGTTTAGAGATAACTGGAGTGTGAGTGTGTCCACGTCACTGCACTTTGAACAGACAGGCTATCGATTGAAGATAGACTTTTATGACATTGACACGATGGAAGATGCTTTAGGGTACTGTCTTGCTGGGTGTTTCATGGGTCGTAATCTAGGGCGAGTAGGTATCATCGCGATTGCTAATCAATAGTGAACGACATACAACTTCTGTATGCACAAGAGTAGTTGGATTGCCTTCCTTTCGACAATGTTGTAGATCATGATCAAGTGGTAGGGGGAGGCCCGTACTTTGATTTTGATAGCCTGCTCTTTCTGAAGATCATGCCTAGCTACCTTCTGTTCGACGAAGATGGAAGATTTGTTCCAGCTTGGGTTCAAATCCATAGTCTTCCAATGGACTGCTGGACTACAAGGGCACTTAGCCTAGTTGGCTCCAAAATTGGTCATCCACAGTACACGAACAAGCTCACTTGTACAATGAAACACCTCATGTCAAGATATCTAGTGGAGATGGATATCAAAGGCATGCAAGTCGACAAGGTGCCAATCACATTATCGACAGGAGAACACAGGTCGACTTAGACATCAAGTTTAAAGCGATACCGGATACTGTGATGGTTGCCATCAGATTGGGCACGCCAAGGAGTCCTGCAAGGCAACAGCCACGGACACACCATGCTACTAGCAGGGTCCCAACCACTTGGACGAAGGGCTCGATCACGAAGACGGAAACAACATAATTTTGGTCAGACGGAGACGACAACAGCAACTACCGCCCCAAATCAGGAGTTGAGCTCTACTGCCATCCAGTAGCCAACGAAACCAGCGGTGCAGACTCAACCTTCTACTGATCCACAACTTGCTACCCATACTGGACCACCGTTGTAGATAGCAGCACTAGGCCATGACGATCGACCAACAACTACTGGGGGCGGGCATGTAGAGCTTGAGTTCAGCATCCCTAGTGCACAAGAAGTAGTAGACAGGGATGGCCAGGCAAAACCTATGTTAGGCATTCACGGTGTGCAAGCAACAACCAAGGGCGGCCAAGTAGAACCTGAACTAGAAGGCAGTGGGCATAACGTGGTTGAATTGGCACGATGCGATACTCAACATACAAACGAGGGCAACCTTCAATCGACCACTACAACGACGTCTACCTTAGGGACTGGTTCACTGAGCAGCAGCAAGGAGACCTCAACTGTGGCATCATCCTCATCGGCCAACAGCAAACAACATCAGACCACATTTGTTACAGTCAGATGATGCGGATGAACATGAGGTGTTCGAACTAAGGAATGAAGATCATGACCTAGAATATAAGGGGCTTCCAAAAGCCCCTTAAACAAAAGGGGATTCAACACCTCCTTAAGCAATGACGTATCAACATTCTTGGACTGTTAAAGATGAAACTATCAAAAGGGGACCTTAATGCCCTTCAACAATGATTTCTTAGTATGGGGATCATTCATAATTTTGATTTCTCTAATCGTGGGTGAATCTTGGTGCTTTGGGATCCATAGCTTGTCGAATTAGACGTCATCTAGGCCGAAGAACAGCTCATCCACTATCACATTCAATGCAAAGTCTCCGGACAGCGTACACTAGCCACTTTCATCTATGGATTGCAGAGTGTGGTGTGGCAGCGACTGCTATGGACCTCCCTCCTAGAGTTAGGGGAACATATCAACGAGTCTTGGATAGTCATTGGGGATTTCAATGCCTTATTGTCAACTTGCAATAAAGTTGTGGGCATGCTGGTCACACAGTATGAACTGCAAGATTTGGAAAGAACGGTTCAGCTACGTCACTTGGTGGACTTACAATCAGTGGGGTCTTGATTAACATGGACGAATGGCCTAGTATCATGCAAATTGAATTGGGCTTTTGGTTAATCATCAATGGTTGATGGAAGACTTTCATAGTTATGCAAAGTTCCATCTACCTGGATGTTTATCAGATATATCACTCTTGTTGTATTGTCACCTTGATTCGTGGTGAGCATCGGGAACAACGCCTTTCAAGTTTCACAACATGTGGATGTTCCATGAAAGCTTTCCTGAGCTAGTTACTGCATCTTAGGCTGAGAGGATTCGTGGAACTGTACAATCCATCCTAAAGAAGCTAACATGTCTAAAACCTTGATTGTCCAACCTAAACAAGTTGCACTTTCAACACATCTCCCAACAAGCCTTACGAGCAAACAACGAGCTGACGGCTGTACAACACAACATACTAAATGGGCAAGCTAAACCGGACACCTACAATCAGTTACAAGCCAAAGCCACCTGGCTGGCCGAGGCAGAGCCATCCTTTTATCAACAGCGAGTGAAACGCACATATTTGAAGCTTAGCGACAGATGTACAAAGTTCTTTCATAATCTGGTCAAGAGAAATAACAAGCACAACATTATTGTGGCAATCAAAAATGCGTCGGGCAAACAAACGACTAGCACACAGGAAGTTGTAGAGGTGTTTGTTGCTTACTATCAGAATCTATTGGTCACACCAGTGTACTGCTCGGCACTAAACAGCAGCACCATCCAAGCTGGGACGGTCTTATCAGCTACTGATAGGCAGAAATTAATCAGCCCTAGCACCTTGGAAGACATATGAAAGGCGCTAATGGATATCGACACTAACATAGCACCAGGGCCAGACGGATACTTCAAATTAGCATGGAAAACAATGAAGACCAACCTGTTCAGCACTGTGCAAGAATTTTTCACATCGGAACGTCTCCTCAAGCAATGGAATCATACTCTATTGGTGTTAATACCCAAGTTGGACCATGCTCCACATGTCACAAACTACCGGCAATTCTCATGTTGCACGGTTGTCTACAAGATCATCTCTAAGATCTTGACCAAAAGAATGCAAAAGGTAATCGGAAGTATCTTAGATTTGGTATAGGCTGCATTTTGAAGACCAGTCCTTAGTCAAGAACATCCACCTAGCCCAAAAGCTTTTGTAGAAATATGCAAGGACAAAGATCTCCTCAAGGTGTGTCCTCAAAGTCGACCTTCAAAAGGATTTCGATACGGTGGATTGGAACTTCCTATTCGCTGCCCTTCGAGGATTTGGATTCCCACCACAATACACAGTCTGAATTTCGGAATGTATCACAACGGTTTATTACTTTATCGGGATCAATGGGGCCATGTATGCTACTTCAAAAGGGGTTGTGATCTTTGTCAAGGTGATCCTCTCTTGCCATTCCTCTTTGGGCTATGCTTGGAGGTCTTTTCGAGATCCCTCAAAGTCACATCGATGGGTGCAGACTTCCATCATCATTTGATGTGTGCAAGCACCGACATTACCCACTTGGCCTATACGGATGACTTCTTTTTGCCTGAGTTGATGAGTCTACTATTGGCTTTCTTGCGAACTATATTACGGAGTTTGGTAACACTGCGGGCTGCAACCAAACCTCAAAAAGTCTAGCATATACCTCGCATGAGTCAATGAACGAACCAAGGATAGATTGTTGGAGCTCATTGGATTCTAGAAAGGCTCCTTTCCGTTTCATTACCTTGACATCCCATTAGCTGTAGAAAAGTTATGCACCAGCAACTACGGTGCATTGGCAAATGTCATATTGCGTAAGCTCGCCTTGTGGCTAAAGCACACACTATCTTATGCAGATAAACTCGAATTGGTGAAGACCATTTTGCAAGGCGTTGAATGTTTTTAGCTTCCCATTTTGCTAATTCCATGTGCCATGATTGGCAAGCTCTATGTCATTTGTCGATCCTTTGCTTGGACCTCCAAACATCTGCCAATTTCCTAGACCACCACCATGTGCTTAGCAAAGGAGGAGGGAGGACACAAAGTTCGCGACTTACAAGCATGGAACTCCACTTTACTTTGCAAATCCTTGTGGAATGTGCAGCGGAAGGACTCTCTTTGGGTGAAATGAGTTCACCATCAGTACCTCCAACACATCAACTTGTGGGACTAGAAAGCCAAGGCCTTAGACTCGCCTTTGATCAAAAGGTTGCTGCAACTCAAGGACGTCATACAAGATAGAATAGGTTCTGCATAACAAGGACACACTACATTGGTTAGTTGGTTCACTGCTGTCTAGCAGGGTTCAGTTGCATCTTATCAGTTTTTCAGACCACGGAGTGAGTCCAAATCTTGGGCAACGGTTGTATGGAAGCCCTACCTTATGCCGAAGCACCAGTTCCCACTATAGCTCCTTGCACAAGGCCGCCTGCACACAAAAGACAGGTTACCGTACGAGCCGTGCAAAATTTGTCCACTCTGCAAACTTGCTAATGAAACGCTGGACCACACCTTCTTTGGGTGTGTGATCCGCAAAGCTCTTTGGGACAAAGTGAAAACTTGGTTGCACCTCCGCCATGAGATGAGCACCTCTAAGTGGATGTTGAAGATATTTCTCCGACGCTACCAAGGCAATAGTCGGGTGACTAAAGCTCGATACTTGGCAACGTCTTGTATGGTTTTCCTACTATAGCAAGCTCGAAATAGATGTCAATATGAGAGTGATGTCCCTAACATAGAGAGGATGTTTCTCTAGATTCAGACGTATGTTTTTCATTTTATGGGCATCTAATATGTATACCCTCACTTGATATATAATACAATTTACCTTTCTCCAAAAAATAAGAAATAACTAAGGGGAATCGGGCCAAATAAATTCATTTTAAAATGTTTGCCTATTGCATCTAACTTGACTAGAATGTAGAGGTCTCAGTATGCATCAAGAATTTTCATAATTTCCATTGGATGCAAGTTATGCAAGGAAATGAGGTTTTGTTTCATAAACAGAGTAAGCTTAACCTGTAAAGTTGTCCCAGAATCACACTTCTGCAAAGGAAGGAACAGAGGACCAGTGTCACCTGCACTCAGAAAATCTTCTAGATTTAAGGTGACCTCACCAATGATCACAGATCTAGTAGAAGCCTGTTTAAAAAATCCATGTTAGCATCATAGTCTCAGCTTTAGCTATTCAGTGCAAACTACTTGATATCTTTGTCAGAGGGACATTTTATCAGAAATTAAGATGACAATGCATACATATATATAGCCATATAGAAACATAATGAAGTTTGAATCAGACCGGTGAAATGACAATCTTAATCTGGCTTTCTTCAAGCTCTTTTGATGTATCATCTTGAGACACCCATATAGATTCTGCCTCTGTCCACTGACAGTTTCCACTTCTCACAGTAGCTTTGCCAGTTTTAGCAATCGTTTTTCCAGTCTCCACTGAAACAATAGAAATAAAAAGCTTGTCCCATCCTTTAGGAACCTGCATGACAAAATGAAGGTAACTCTTTCTAGACCAATCTTTGTACATATATGAATCCTTATTTTATAATATATACGAGTGGAACAAAATTCAAAAGAAGGCAAACATAAAATGCCATGTGAAATAAGACAATGAAACCATAAGACAGGAAACAGTAGAAGAGGTGGAGAATATTGAATACCAGTCAGAATATCTATCTATCTGGAAGCATAGGAATGCCCTTAAATCTAGTCAGAGTTCAAGAGAAAAATGCATAGCCAAACAATTACAATATGATGTTTTCTTGACTCACCCTTGAGGAATGAATTGAAAAATATGAATATCTACCCACACATTTAAGTTAACAATGCTGAAGATCTAAATCATCTAACTGGTACCAAGGTCAAGAAATATTGTTATAATAGGAAGAATAATTGCAAGTAAGAAAAAGAAAACAAGAATTAAAGGGGGTTTGTGAACTAAGACAACTTGCTAAAACTTGCAAACTCTAATTTGCAGTACAGTATCCGAAGTTCTACAAGATGACAGCATTTTAGTTAGGCCTTCATTATGCACAATAGCCACTAGCTAATTGATCTATGGAAAGAATAAATGGTTAACAGCATGGCAACACCCTCAGTAGCAACAAGCTACTGTGCATGCATTCACCATCAAAATGAATGCAATGCAAGCAAAGTTTCGAAACTTGAGTATTTAATTTGGTCATCTGAGATGGCAGAGCCAATCTGGCCTTTTAGCTGAGATGGAATGGCACATGGAAGTTATATTGAAGTAAACGGATGGGTTTTCTTGAGATGGCAGCCTATCTAGGTATTAGGGTTGAGGAAAGATTCATCAATGTAAAAAGGGTGTAGACAAGTTTAAGGTGTTCACTATATGAGCTCTCTCCTATGACAATATTACTTTTGCTCGCCTATTTCTTACATTTTTAGGCAGTGCAACTTTTAAAGATTTTACATTTGTTGATTGGTTTTTTCAGTTGTCATGAAACTCAATAATAAGCAAGCCTGGTTGAGATAAATTTTGACTCAACTTGCCTCATATAGATCACTAGGATCATATGTAAGATTAATTCATGTTAAATCAAATGATCTACTTAGAAACTCAAAAGGACATGTTATATACAATTTTTAATTTTAAATAAAATTAATGGATGAATTAATAGTGATCTTAACGAAAAAAATAAGAAGCAAAAGAATATTTATCAAATGGTCGTTGCTAACAAAAATGTACATAGTTATTAAAACCAATTAAGTACTTAAGTAAAGAACTAAATCAGGGTATTATATTAGTAATATTGCAAAAAAAAAAAAGGAATCATCAAATAGTAAAAAGATTATATAATGGCATGATAAATTATAAACTTATCATTTCTAAATCACTAATACAATAATTCTCTCATTACAATATATGGTTAATTATTTAATGTTTCTCTAAAAATATTACGTAGTGACTGAGTTAATTAATGAATGGGACATTTTTAATGTTCAATGTATTATTTAAACCCTGTAATGGCATCCATCATAACAAAAATATTGTTCAAAATTCTACATAAGGCTCAAATGCAAATTGCTGGGGTTCTGAATTCTTTTGGGGTCAATTGACCACACTTCACATTGATAAGCAACCCCTAGAATGACCCAACATTAACTAAATATCAAGAATGTTTTCCTCCATAGTGATAGAATATGGAGCAACTTCCAAGGTTTCTTGCTGACAAGAGTATGTTCTTGGATATAATTATAGTTAACTGGGTTAAAGCAATCTCCTGAGCATGGTTTGGTAAATATAGTTTTGCTCTAATTCAATTGGTAAGAATCAAAAGTGTATCAAATTTTAGTTGATGGAGACAAGTGGCACAGTTTATAAATGCAAAAATAAAGATTCTAAAGCCTAGTTTTTAATTTGGCATAATTTGAAAAATGATGAGCTTATTTGCAAAATAAGACATGAAATTTTAATTAATATTTTTACATGTAGCTAAATTATATATATGTTACACTACACATCAAATTGAGGATAGTTGACTTATCTAAAGAAGAATAATTTCTTTTAAGAGTTTTAAATTTTCCCATATGGGTCATTTTATTTCTACCCATCATTTCAATGTTACTTATTTTTAATTATATTTGATAAAAATTTCCAATTACATTTGATAATGCCACAAATAATAATTTTACATAGTTATTTTTTAAAAAATAATCATATCATGACAGATTTTTTCATATTCATAGCATTTGTCACATCCTAAACATATGGACTTAAGGTGATATATGAAAATGTTGCATAAGTTACAAATTTATTTAGATTTATTTAATCATCAAACTCTATGAGTTAGGAATTTAAAATTATGATTTTGCAATAGCTAGTTTAAAAAAATAATAAATGTTGCACATGTTACAAATGTAACATGTGGTTATATTTAGTCAAACATCAAACTCTACAAAACAAGATTTTATAATTTTTTTATGAACATATGCATATCAAATATAAAAAAAAATGATCTAATATACTGCATGGGTGAAACTCAAGCTACCTTACACTGAAATCATCTTTACAATTTAAGCATCCTTTAAAAATCAATATTATATGGCTAGGTTTAATGCTAACCTATACAAAATGATGATTGGTTATATGTTAAGAATAGATGTAACCTTTTAGAAGCTTCACACATATTTTATGTATTATGTAATATTAGTTATTTATTAAAAAATTTAGATATAATAACCTTACACGAAGGGGAGTCTTGGCGCAATGGTAAAGTTAATGCCATGTGACTTGGTGGTCATAGGTTCGAATCACGGATTAACTTCTTACAATACAGGATAAGGTTGTGTACAATAGACCAAATGTGGTTGATCTTCCTGTGAGCTCCATGCATTGTGCTCTCTTTTTTTTAACTTTTCATAAACCCATTAGCGGTATAGAAGAAAACTATATATATATATATATATATATATATATATATATATATACTATTTTTGATGTTATTTGTGTAGCTAATTTTAGATTTTAAAATTATATATATATATATAATATATATTTCTACTATTTTTTATGTTATTTGTATAGCTAATTTTAGATTTTAAAAATAAATATGTAGTTTTTATAAATTATAATTGAATTTGATAAAATTTAGAATTTAAAAATGCACAAAAAAAGATATTAAACATTAAAAATATATTATATAAAACATATACAATTTATAGTGAAAGGTATGATCATTAAGTATTCCCATGGCCTTTAGTACCTTCTTCTTGCAGAAGGCAAGGCATATTGCTTACATTTCATAGGAGTTTAATCAAGCTAATGCTTGTTCTAGTCAAAATAAGGCAAATGATTAGTTTCTATTTAGCTTTTATTAGTAAAAGGGCAACCCAGTGTACGAAGTTCCCGCTAATGCGGGGTTCCGAAGAAAGATTTATTATACACAGTCTTATCCTGCATTATAAAAAGTTGTTTCCGCGACTCGAACCTCATGGAGTCAAAGATGGGGAACAAATTACAATCCAACAAGCTAAGGCTATGGAAGAAAACGAACATCCCACTTTTAATGTTCTTGATGATCTATTATACATCAATAGAGGTCCAATTACAAGGATTAAGGCTAAAAAGATTTTTAAAAACACTTAATGTGTTGATTGAAGATGTTAAGGCCAAAGTTACAATCGAAGCAGATTTGACAAAAAGAAAGTCATGTGGCTTAGCCAACCTAATTCAAACTTAGATAAGCTTAATTAGCCACTTAAGTCTCATTTCTATGTTGTAGGGACAATAATTAGCCACTTAAGTCTTATTTCTATGTAGTAGGGACAATTTTAATTTATAGGCTCAATTTCTACTATTATTTGGATTGTAATTATGATTTAAGCCCAAACTAGCTATATAGTCTACATATGTCTTTCCTAAATAGGCTTCTTTTTGGCCTTTTTTAGAATTTTTAGATCATCCTTAGCTATTGTAAAATAATATGGAATCTTATTCAATTACGAGAGATAAGCCCCTATTTATACATGAATATAGGGATCTATTCTAGGAGAATTATTCTATAAAAAAGAGAAACAGAATATTTATCCCTAACAGAATAATAGAGAATATTTATTCCTAAATATTCTAACACTCCCCCTCAAGCTAGAGAATATAAATCATATGTACCCAGCTTGTTTCATATGTAGTCAATTCGAGGTCCTCTCAGTGACTTGGTGAATATATTTGCTAGTTGATCCTGTGAGTTAACAAAACTAGTAGATATTTCATCAGATATGACTTTTTCTTTAACAAAGTGACAGTCGACTTCAATATGCTTTGTCCTCTCATGAAAAACTGGATTCGAAGCGATATGCATGGCGGCTTGATTGTCCCATATAAGTGGCATGTGTGTAACATTTCCAAATCTTAGCTCTTGAAACAAGTGTTGGAACCGTATAAACTTTTGACTGGCTATGACCATAGCTCGATATTCTGCCTCTGCACTGGATCTTGCCACAACATTTTGCTTTTTGCTTTTCTAAGAAATAAGGTTATCTCCGACAAATATACAAAAATCAGAAGTAAATTTTCTATCAATGGGAGATCCTGCCCAATCTGCATCAGAATAACTTATGACTCGAGTATGTCCTTTGTCTTCATACAAAAGACCCTTTCCTGGAGCACCTTTAATGTATCGGATAATGCGTGTCACAGCATCCCAATGTTTCTTGCATGGAGAGTTGAAAAACTGACTTACTACACTTACTGCAAATGAGATATCCGGACAAGTAACAATAAGGTAGCTTAGTCTCCCTAATAATCGCCTGTATCGTTCAAGATCTGAAAGAGGCTCCCCCTGATTTGGCATGAGCTTGACATTTGGATCCATGGGGGTGTCGACTATCTTTAAGTTTAACATGTCTGTTTATTCTCGAATATCCATTGGATACTTCCTTTGGGATATGATAATTCCATCTTTGGACTGTGCTACTTCTATTCCCAAAAAATATTTGAGTTTGCCGAGATCTTTTATCTGAAAATATTTGAAAAAATGCTATTTCACCTGTGAAATACCGAAATGATCACTACCTGTGTTAACAATATCATCAACATAAACTACCAAGTAGATGCAACTCGTAGATGAGTGATGATAAAAGACAGAATGGTCAGCCTCACTCCGAGTCATGCCAAACTATTGAATTACAGTACTAAATCTATCGAACCATATTTTTGGAGACTGTTTGAGGCCATATAAAGATTTTCGCTGGCGACATACAAGACTAGAAGACTCCTGAGCAATAAAACACGGAGGTTGCTCTATGTAGACTTCCTCGAGCAGATCACCATGTAAGAAAATATTTTTGATGTCCAACTGATAAAGAGGCCAATATCGAATTGCAGCAATGGACAGGAATAAGCGCACAGAGGACAGCTTGGTAACAGGAGAAAAAGTGTCCCTATAATCCAATCCAAAGATCTGAGTATATCCTTTAGCAACGAGGCGAGCCTTAAGCCGGTCAACTTTTCCGTCTGGACCAACCTTCACTATATATACCCATCGACAACCGACAACTGACTTCTCGGCGATAGAGGAACGAGGTCCCAAGTCCCACTGCTCTGTAAGACACATATTTCATCGAACATAGCCTGTTTCCATTCTGAATGGGCAAAGGCATCACCTACAGTCTTCGGAAGAGAAACAGACGACAAGGAGGAAAGATAAGCAAAATAGGAAGGAGAAACACGATGATAACTCAAAGAAACATAATGAGGAGAAGGATTACGAGTGGAACGCATA
>JBBMKF010000112.1:6118007-6128223 GCA_037834155.1 Curcuma caesia
ATGGGTTATTGGATTTGCTTTGCTTGTGTGCTACACAGCTCAGTCTAGTGCTGCTAAACATTGATGGCAGTCTACTGTTATCTGACTGAGTTAGTTGCTTAATTTCATTCCTTCAATGTTGCTTCCATGACCATCACTCTAGCTGGAAGCACACGGATTGCCATGTTTTGAATTATGATAATGCTGCTACAAGGTAGACGAATCTAATGGTTTCGACTTAATAAGATGATAAAGACTTTTCATAAAAACAAGTAGTCGATCTATATTTGATAAAGACTTATTTTTGGTTATGTTTAAATTTCTTTTAAGACTAGGATATCAAATAGTTTATGTATAACTTGAATATAAACTTTGTTATCCTATGCTATCATTAATTAATATGATACTACTTAAATTATTATTGATTTAACATATAAGCTATTTATTGAATGTAAGTGACGAGTTGTATAGCTTTTTATGCTCTCGTTCTAATTACTCATTTAATTTTATTGCCTGACTTTATTACTAGTTTATTTAACTTTATACTTTGGGAGATGCTTTGGTCACAGACTTGTCATGCCATTGGAATATTGAGATGCCTTTAAAAGAGAAAAAGTAGATAGCATTATCACTTTTGACAACCACTATACCTTCAGGATTTGTTGGTCCGGAGAGTTAAAAATCTAGATTATATATAAAAAAAAGATAACTTTAACCTATGGGGTTATGGTGTAATGACAAGATATATGCTTCTGCAGTGAATTAGACATTCACGGATTGATTTTCAACTACAACGCATTATAGATTAATTTCTTTCAATGAGAAGACAACTCTGAAACATTGACCGCCAAGCGATACCCTGTTTACATTTCTCGATTTATCATGATGATCAGTGAAGATCTTCTGTGGGGCCGAATTGATCACCTTTAGGATTAGTCAATTTAAAAAGGAAGGTGAATAACTCATGCAGTGAGGATTCGATTTTCTTCGAATGTCAATTGTGCTCAAACTACTAGTGACCCTGGGCCGTGGACATCTATGTTTCTCGGATTTATTCTGATGCTCAATGAAAATTTTTCGTAGGATTGGAACATCTATCTCTGGGATTAATCGGATCTCAAGAAACAAAAACAAATAGGGCAACTTTTGATCTATTTATTTAGAGACTTCATAAGCATTCCCTCAAACACTAGGGAAAAAGCCTGTTCTAATTTGAAAGGTATGATAATGCCCAACTCACCTGAATAAAATTATTGAGGTTGATTACTGATATTTAAATGATAAGTAATAAAACAAATTAGTAATACATAAGCTTGGATAAATTTCATTTTGTGAACCAACAGTTTAACCATTTTTCAAAGTGCAAAATTTTAGGAGTTTAATTTCTGAAATCATAATCAAATGGTTGTGTGTTCAAACATGTAGCTTGTAGATCTTCTTCCTCTTAAATATTTCTTTCTTCTGACTATAAAATAAGGAGCTGTGCCTTTGAATACCAAAACAATGCCAGCTTTGAATCGACTTATTATTATGTATGAAAAAGACACTAGAATTCTAAAAGATAGAGAATTAGCTTTAAAAAGGTATTACCTTTATTTATCACAGATAAAGGCACAGAGATTGATTTTTGCCTTTATTATTAGGGAAATTAAAGACAAATTTTCTTTAAGATATGAAACTTTTAATCTTTTCTTATCCAGATTCGAAAAGAAAGCGTGGTGGAGATGGCATCAAATAGAGGTTCTAAAAGAAATCTTTAGATCCGATGCAATCCACATATATCTTTATAACGGTATGATATTGTCAACTTTGAACTCACGTCCTCATGATTTTATTTTTGGACTCAATCTAAAAGGCCTTATATCAATATAGATATATATCTCCATCTTATAACTATATGATCTTTTTTTTATGTATTTTCAATGTGAGATTTTGATTGTATCATAATTAAAATAATATCTGAGAGATTTACAAAGTTAGCCTAAGAAACGGATGAATCAAATTAACATCAACTTCTTATTAGGAGAGATTTGAATTTTATGATAAGAAAAGGATGGGACTTCAATTGTTCTTTCCTCGCCTTAATTGTCTAAGTCATGAAGCTGGCTAGTAGGGTTTGGCAGAAGAAATAAACACTAATGGATTCTGAAAATGTTGCAAAAAGCAATTGCAAGAGATAAAGTTTTGGAGGAAAAGGAGCATCACAATTGCCTTCTCTGTCATTATCGTCACATGTAAAAATGCCACACCCAACTTGTAAATCTCAATCAATGGCTCCCATTGTTATTGGAAGTTTCATCTAACGAATTATTCTGCGATCATGCAATCGAATAGACGAGAATAATTCTAAGCATGATTTTATCGTTTGAATTTATAGTACGTAGTTTAATAAATCGAAATTGATGAAAGTGATAAAATCTATAAATAGAACGTGAATCAAGATTCATTGGCAATATTGCCTTGATGTCGCTGAACAATCTAATAGGAAGAACAAGAAAGGTGCAATGGTTTTATCTTCCGTAAGAATCAGATCGATGACAATCAAATATTCTTCTTCTGGATGAGATGAAAGGTAAATCGATGCATTAATTCTACAGAGACCACAATCCTATATATAGCCTTAGAATCTATTTCTATTATCAATCCATCCATAATAATAGAAAAGTGGATTAATAGATTTCTACACATATAATATCCACATATATTAAATCAGTTCATAATTAAACCATTATTTAGATCACTTTGTTAGACTAAATTCATATGATAAATTCGTGTGTTATAACTAACATGTAAACCCATCAAATGCAGAAATAAAATCCAACAATCTTCAATTTTGGCTATACATGATTTCGCACCTAACACACAAATAAAATTTCTTATTTCAACTCAACAATGCCACTGAATGGTAAAAAATATCCTTTAAATAATTTAGTCTATTAACTACACTATTATAGGACTAAAGTAGTCGTAGTTACCACACTTTAACAAGCTCAAACAATAATCATAATATCAATATTATTAATGACATAGAATTATATGAAATATGATATGCACCTGTCTATTCTCAACTAGTTCTCTTTATGACACAAACAAATTCAATATCATATCTGCAAGAATTTTATGCTAAATTACAATAGTAATCCATGATCTGTATTTTATGACTCAAAAGAGAGTTCATATTATATTTATAAACATCATATATTAAATTGCAATAGTCTTTATTTCATATTGTCAAAATAAAAATACATATATATCTTTAACTTAAGTACATATAATAATCAAAATATAATTAATGTGTCAACCAACATTAAGCATAAAATATCAAATACAGACTCCCACTAAACAAGTACTTTATCCAAAAGAAGAATTCTCATATACTCCACATGCTCATGAAACACCTACGATTGCAAGCCCTTGTTGGCTCGATTTACTATTATGAAATTTGTACTAATATCCTCAATAGAGAATTAATCACTCCAAAACTCTTTCTTTAACCATCAAGAACTTGATGTTGATATGCTTAGATTTCAACGAGCTACAATTGTTCTTTAAATATAACTCAACGACTTTATTATCACAATTAATCATCAATGACTTATCAATGCCATCGCTAATCTACAATAATGTGATAAAGTTCTATAGCCATATTCCCTGATTGGATGTCTCAGAGCACGTTATGAATTCTGTGTCCATGGTCGAAATAGTTATAAGTGTCTGTTTGATGTTTTCCATGATATAACTCCACTAGCCATCATAAAAACATAACCTAAGTGGATCTTGCTGTCCAAACATCCAATAAAGTCAGAGTTTAAATATTCAATCATTTTTAGGTGGTCAAACCTTAAAAACATGAGCATGAAATCATTTGTTCTTTACAAATACTGCTTGCCCCACTTTATGATTTCTAATGATTCAGACCTAGATTACTCAAATATCTGCCCAACATTGCCACTATGTATGTTATGTCTGAATGCGTACATACTTGAGCATATATAAAACTCCTTACATCCGATGCATAAGGGAATTTTTGCATCTCTTTTATCTCAAGTTCAAGTTGTGGACATTTCTGTAAACTAAATCTATCACATCTTGACATAGAGTGACACAGGTGTGTTACCAGATGCACAATTTTATATGTCATACAGATTGAGCAGCCTTTTGTAACAATCCAAAAATATCTCTTGAATGATCATGACATATCTATATATCTAATACAAAAGATGCATCACCAGATCCTTTATTTAAAATGACTTAATAGAAATATCTTGGTTTCATGTAGCAAAGTCTTATTATTGTTTGTTAATAAAATATCATCCGCATACAAAATAAGTATAATAAATTTGCTCCCACTCAACTTGATATAAATGCATTGATCAACGGTGTTCTCCTTAAAATCATATAAAAAAATCACTTAATTAAATATTTGGTACAACTGACGGGATATCTATTTTAGATCATAAATGAACTTCTTTAATCTACATAATAGGTGCTTTGAGTCTTTCGACTCAAAGTTCTTCAATTGCACCATTTATATAGTTTCATCTATTTCTCCATTGAGAAATGCAGTTTTTATGTTCATTTAGTGAAGTTCTAAATCATAAGCCACAAGTGTCATGGTTACCTTAAGAGAGTTTTAGTCGAAACAAATGAGAAAATCTTCTTATAATTAACATCCTCCTTCTGAGTGAATACCTTGGCAACAAAACAAACCTTATACTTTTCGTCATTGCCCTTTGAATCCCATTTGATTTTAAAAATCCTTATACAACCAATAGGTTTCACTCCTTTAGGCAATTCCACAAGTTCTCAAATCCCATTGTCGGTCTAGACTTCATCTCTTCCTTCATGGCTTTATCCATTTTTCAGGATTAGGATATTATTTGACTTCAAAAAAAGATGTAAAATCACTTTCCAACCCCATGTCAAACTTATGCTCTTAGAGATAAACATAATTACATGAAACTGTTGATCTCCTTTCCCTAGTAGATCTCCTTAAAGACACTTGCATTTGAGGTGATTGTAGCGTTTGCTTAACCATAGAAGGCAATACTCCATTTTGAGCTATGGACCCTCTATTTGTGTTAGAGGTAGCATAGAAATATCTTAGTTAATTACTCCTACTAAATTTGCAAATCTAATAGTGTTAGGAATTAATATCCTATCACTATCAATTGCAACAGTAGTAACCATAGTCGTCAATGCTTTCCTTTTCAAAAGATATTTGCCTTACTTTTGTGCTCCCACTATCCTCAATAAACTTGACATTTTTCATTTTGAAAAAGAACTTGTTTGAGAAGTCATAAAACCTAAAGCCCCTTAGACTTTTCAGAGTAATCTACAAAATAGTAGTTGATAGTCCTTGAGTCAGTTTTCTTTCTAACCTCAACTAAATAACTCCAAATGTGTAAATGCCTAATGTTAGGTCTTTTACTTGTCCATAACTTACTGTTTTACTAGGTACTCTACCCCATCTGATAAAGAAGAAAAACTATCATACTTCTTACCATATCTTTTAAGATATGATTTTGTTGCTCAGCTACACCATTCTAATGAGGAGTACCAAGCATGACATACTAAGGAACGATTCCACTTTCAACAAGGCATTATGCAAAAGACCCAGGACGTTGTTCACTTGATCTGACATAGTATTCACCACCACAGTTAGATTTCATAGCCTTATCTTTTGCCTAGTTGATTTTTAACTTCATTTTTAAAGAATTTGAATACGTCAAAGGATTGTGACTTCTTATGAACAAGATATAAATAATAGTGTTATGAATAGTCATCTAGAAACAAATAAAGTATGCTAGACCATTCTAAGAAGTATTAGGAATTGTTTACATATCTGCATGTATTAGTTTTAAGACTTCATTACACCGATTTGCATCCTTATTTCTTGTTTTAATTATTTCCCTTTTAATACATTCTATGCAAATATCAAAGTTTGACATATCAAGGGAATTAAGAATTTCTTAATATTAATCTTTCTTAGTGTTATTTGAATATATGCCATAAATGCTTGTGTCAGGATGAATTTTTATTAATCAAATTTTACTTTGTGTCACTTATATGTATTATTTTATTATTATTAGTAGATGTTATGGTGTTTAATATGTATAACTCATCAACTAAAAAATCAATAACAATAAAAATTTAAATTTAAAAATACTAAACTTTCAAATTTCAAATGAACAAGAATATCATATTTATACAAATACGAAATAAAAATTAAGGTACAATAAAAATATTTTCTAAATTCATAAATACATTGATTTCTAAATAAAGTCTAAAAATACCAATTGCTTTTACTTTAACCTTCATGTCATTCCCCATATAGATGTATCTTTCATCATGTGAGTAGTGACTCCTGAGACAACCCTAACACTTATGTGAGTACACTTATTTATCCAACAAGTGTTATTAGAAACGGTAGTTAAATTGACTTCCGAACTAACAAAGTTGAGAAATATATTTTTCTTAATATGCTAGTTGGTGTACTTGGGGCAGTCTTCTTCATATGACATTTTTCTTATAGAAGTAACAAGTTGGTTCTTGATCATGTTTTTTTCACCTTATGGCCAGAAGCCCCCTATTCTACAGTTTGTCTACCCTTATCATTGGTCCTTTTTCGTTTCTTACTCGTACCCTAAGAGGTGGATGTCAGATGAGCACTCTTAGATGTCTCATGCTTTAGTCGCTTCTTCTCTTGCACACATTAAGCAATAAGCTCATTTAGAGTCAATTTTTCTTTTTGAGTATTATACGTAATCTTAAAACATTTTGTGTTCTACCCATGTACAAGCAGTTAACTGATGGAATTAGTCGAGTTCATGAGTAGACCCAAAAACTTTTTGTGCTCATCCCCGAACACAACATTCGACTACACCTTAATTATAGTAGTCGACTGATTGTGCTCTACCCATGTACAAGTAGTTAACTGATGGAATTAGTCAAGTTCACGAGTAGACCCAAAAACATTCTATGCTCATCCTTGAACATAATATTTGACTGTACCTTAATTATAATAGTCGACTGATCGAGATCAGTGGTCAAACTGACCCAAAAAGTTTTTGTTCTCTATTTTAGGCACATCAGTTGACTGATCTAATGCACCAATCAATTGATCACTATATTATTCAATTTTCATGGATTAAACATGACAATTTTCATGAAAAACAATGGTGGTTATCAAATTCCATCGTTGTTCTTCGCATTCTTCACGAAAACTCAAATTCTAGGCCTTCTATACTCACAAATTCAACAAATATGTATTGTTTAATGTGTGAAATTGAAATCCAAAGCAACACACATGCAGATTAACTAAAACACTAAAACTTTAACGCTATGAATTCAATCACAAAAGTTTTGAGGCTCTGATACCACTTGTTGGAAGTTTAAACTAATGAATTATTCTACAATCATGCAACCGAATAGACGAGAATAATTCTAAATAAGATTTTATCATTTTAATTTACAATAATTTACTTAAGCAAAATCTATGAAAGTGATAAAATTGTAAATACAACATGAATCAAGATTTATTATTGTTCCAGCTAGATATTGCGAATGGTCAAGCCACCAGTCAACGAATGATCCGATGTGTACGACTTCTTGGCTAAGCTCAAAGGAGAAGATGATGAGGACCTGAAAGCACTTCAAAAGGAGGTAAGAATGGTGCCGGGAGTCCCGACAGTCTACTCCGATGCTCAAGTTAGTATTCCATGGAAGAAAAAATGGCAATGCAGAAGAAGAAGAAGACGAGTATATGTAGTTGCTCAAATTGCCGAGAGAGAGAATCAACTAGTGAGACAGAGAGAGAGAGAGAGAGCGAGACCTCCTTCTTCATACCTTACGAAGAGTGTATATACTCACAGTGAATGCTTATTCTCGTCGACCCAAGAGAGATCATTGGTCGGGGTTCGAAGAGACCGACTTTGATGATTGCCGACCTGAGGTCCCGACATGAGACATCTGGGGGACCAAGTCTGCGGCAATCACTGATTATTCTTACCTTTTGACTTTATACACAGGTACGATGGTATTAAGGAGACCAAAGTGGCAATCTCATAACCGCCCTGATCCCTTTGTAGGCATTGCACGCTTGGGGGAATTTTAGTAGTTTTTGTGTAAGGCGGAGGGTGGTGGTCGAGATGTGATGGTTGAAATCGAGACAGCCGAGACCGGGATGGCCGAGACTGAGATGGACGAGACTGGGATGGCTGAGATGAGACGATCAAAATCACGAAAGCCGAGATTGAGATGACCTAGACTGAGATGGCAAAGACTGGGATGGCCAAGACTGAGACGATCGAGACCGAGATGGTTGAGATGAGACGGCCAAGACTAAGACGATCGAGCCTGAGATGGTCAAGACCAAGACGATCAAGATGAGGCTTTAGGGCCGGATGACATTGCTTTGGAGGCCCAAGTGAGGTCTAGGACTGAGTCCATGTTGAGCCTGAAGTACAACTTGAGCCGGAGGCGATAGTTATCTCACCCTGGTGGAATCATTTCTCTCAGGTTCATATTGACTTGTCTTGCTAGGTCAGCTTGAAACCTAACCTTCGCTTGACTCTTGACCTTTACCCTAGAGGGAGACATGTCATCTATGGCACCTACAACTGACTGAACTATGTTCGATGGTGTAACCTTCTCGCTGAATGGGGTTGTTGCATGGAACACACACGCCCCAAACATTATGGTAGTTATGCCCGAGAGGTGAAAACACCGAGAGGCCGAGAGGCAGGGAAGCCGAGAGGTTGAGTGGTGAGAGGTCGGGAAGCCGAGAGGTTGAGTGACTGAGTGGCCGGGAAGCTGAGAGGTTGAGTGGCCTAGAGGTCGGGAAGCCGAGAGACCGAGAGGTAGAGTAGTCGAGTGACTAAGTGGCTGAGAGGTCAGGAAGCCTAGAGGTTAAGTTGTTGAGTGACCGAGAAGCCGAAAAGCTGAGATGTTGAGTTGCTAAGTGGCTGAGAGGACAAGTGGTCAAGAGGCAGGGAAGCCGAGAGGCTGAGTGGCTAGAAAGCCGAGAGGCAGAGTGGCTAAGTGGTCGATAGGTCGGGAAGCCGAGAGGTTGAGTGGCTGGGTGGCCGAGAGACCGAGAAGATGAAAAGCCGAGAGGTAGAGTGGTTGAGTGGACGAGAGGCCGAGTGGGCTACTCGGCCTCTCGGTTGAGTGGGCCACTCAGCCTCTTGATCGAGTGGCCAAGTGGGCCACTCGTCCTCTCGGCCGAGTTCAAGTGGCCGAGAGGCCGAGAGGTTGAGTGGCCGGGAAGCTAAGAGGCTTAGTGGTGGAATGACTGAGTGGTTGAGAGGCCAAGTGGCCGAATGGACGAGAGGTCGAATAGCCGAGAAACCGAGAGGCTTGGCTGAGTGGTCGAGAGGCTTAGCTGAGTGGTTGAATGGCCGAGAAACAGAGAGCCTTGGCTGAGAAGTCAAGAAGTCAAGAGGCTAAGAGGCTGAGTGGCCGAGAAGTCAGCTAGTCGAGAGCTCGAGAGGCCGAGAAATCAAGATGCTAAGAGATCGAAAAATCAAGAGGCTGAGTGATCGAGAGGCAGAGTGGTTGAGTGGTTGAGTGGTCGAGAAGGCGAGAGGCCGAGTGGCTAAGTGGACAAGAGGTCAAGAGGCTAAGTGGTTGAGTGGTCGGGAAGTCGAGAGGCTGAGTGGCTGAGAGGTCGGGAAGTCGAGAGGCTAAGTGGTTGAGTGGATGAGAAACTAAGAGGCTGAGTGGATGAGTGACCGAGAGGCCAGGTAGCTGAGAGACTAAGTGACTAAGTGGCGAAGAGGCCGAGAAGCTGAAAGGCTGAGTGGCCGAAAGGCAGAGTGGCCGAGTGTCTAAGTGGCCGAGAGGTCAGGAAGCAGAGAGACTGAGAGACAGAGTGGTCGAGTGGCTGAGAAGCCGAAAGGTCAGGAAGCCGAGAGACTGAGTGGCTGAGAGGCAGAGAAGTCAAGAGGCTAAGTGGTTGAGTGTCCAAGAGACTGTGAAGCCGAGAGGCAGAGTGGCCGAGTGTCTGAGTGATCGAGAGGCCGAGAGGCCAAGAGACCGAGAGGTAGAGTGGTCGAGTGGCTGAGAGGCCGAGAAGTCTAGAAGCCGGGAAGCCAAGAGGCCAGGAGGCCGAGAGATTGAGTGGCTGAGAGGTAAGAAAGCTGAGAGGACAAGAGGTCGAGAGGCTGAGTGACCGAGAGACCAGGAGGCCGAGAGGCCAAGAGGCTGAGTGGCCGAGAGGTCGAGAAGCTAGGAA
>JBBMKF010000112.1:6128323-6140601 GCA_037834155.1 Curcuma caesia
TTTGCATTTCCTGAATTTCAAGATTTCCTTTAGGGCATTGTTTGAGACTAAATTTGTCTCCCTTAGCGACCGGGGTGCTTCCTGGTTTACAATCTTGCATGCCATATCTTTTAAGTACTTTATCGATATAGCCCATTTGTGACAATCTAAGAATACCTCGAGAACGATCCCGATGTATCTGAATTCCTAATACAAATGAGGCCTCACCAAGATCTTTCATCTCGAAATTTCTTGACAAAAAATTCTTGGTTTGGTGCAATAAGCCTATATCATTTGTGGCAAGCAAAATGTCATCCACATATAAAACCAAATATATGTGTTTACTCCCACTGAATTTGTGATACACACAATCATCAATTAAATTCGCTCCAAAACCAAATGAGAGAATTACCTCATGAAATTTATGGTACCACTGACGAGACGCTTGCTTAAGCCCATAGATGGATTTCTTTAATTTGCAAACCATATTCTTTGGATCTCCTGACACAAAGTTTTCTGGTTGCACCATATAGATTGTTTCATCAATGTCTCCATTGAGAAACGCCGTCTTTACATCCATCTGATGTAGCTCCATATCAAAATGTGCAACAAGTGCCATGATTGTCCTAAAAGAGTCTTTGGTTGAAACCGGAGAAAAAGTCTCTTTATAGTCAATCCCATATTTTTGAGTAAAGCCTTTTGCCACAAGACGAGCTTTATACTTTTCCACATTACCTCTTGAATCCCTTTTGGTTTTAAAAATCCATTTACAACCAATAGGTTTCATACCTTCTGGTAATGGGACAAGTTCCCAAACTTTATTGTCTTGCATAGACTTATACTCTTCATTCATTGCATCAATCCACTTTTCTGAAATGGAACTATCCATGGCTTGACGAAAATTGATGGGATCATCTTCCGTCATACCAGGATCATCCTCATGTTCCTGAAGAAATACATAGTCATCCGACATAGTGCTTCTCCTTTCTCTTGTAGATCGCCGCAATGACACTTGTTCCTCAATAACTTCTTCTTGAGGTTGTTGAGTTTGAACCTCTGGAAGATTAACATTGTCTTGATTTTCTGGAATTATTCCGATATTTTCAATGACCGGATGAGAATCCTGATCATTGTCTAAAGAAATCGGAATAGGAATCAACTCCTCGTTAACCGAAGTAGAAATTGATTCTTCTTCAAAGACAAAATCCTTTATTTGATTCTTCCCTCCAAACTCAATATCCTCAAAAAATACAACTATGACCTCTGTGTTTATCTTTACAAATTCTGAGTAGCGGTCACTGAAAGCAGTAATCTCTGTCGCAATGGAAAGAAATTCAGGCCCATTCGTTCTGTTAAGATGTGAAGTTTCAATTTTGGAAATAACTTAACTGACATGTAGGACAGACAAATGTGAAGTCCACTGGGTAGAAAAACAGAATCACATACTTCTTTCCAATATAATCAGAGAGTTTGACATGCCAAAGTAGCATGATGAGAAAGGCTAATCATTATCATATAATGCAAGAAGGGCCACTTGATGCCAGATATACTTAAATAAATAACAAAGATTATAATAAGCATGTAATGATGAAATTCAGGTTCACATTATGGATGTTTCAAATTCAATTCTCAAAGCCCATCATTCCTCATAGATATGTAATTCGAGATAGTTAAGAAAAAACGAGTCAGGTTTTTAATTCAAGATAGTTAAGAAAAAACGAGTCAGGTTTTTTTTTTCAATAGAAGAGATTATTCTAATGCGGAAAGCCTTGGCAAATGAAATGGTTTAAGTGGAAGGAAATAAAAAAAAATTATTTTGTTTCCACTATACTCCTTTCTTCTTGTTTACTTGGATGGAATCGTAAGAAAAGAAATAATATCAATAACTTGTATTTATTAGATGCTTAAACTTCATTTCCGTTCATTCCCTTCAATTTGAGAAGAAAAAAAAATGAAGGAATTGGACAGATTATAGTCTTCAATCATCAAATAGAATTAAATAAAATCCTATATCTAAGTAACATGAATATAACCAACAATATGACATAATATCAAACTAAATGATGCAAATAAACGCATTTATCCATCCCCAAATAGTTCATAGACATCCGTCACTATCATTTTTTACTTGAATCTGCAACTGATTTGGGCATATTATTGTATGAGATGGAGGTATTATTTAAATGAGTTATGAACAAACACAGTTCAGTGAAGTATTTGAAAGTTGCAATGATCACTACGCTCTAGTAAAGTCTTGATTTCTCTAAACTTATACCATTGCCAACCACATTAGTCACTGATTTAAACGTACATTAATGAACTCCTGATCGAAAACTGCTTCGGCCTCAAAGTCCGGTGCTTTGTTCCCAACTAGCGGCAGGTAACTCTGCAGAACATCAATCTAACTTTCAATCAAGATATAAATTTTTTAACAAAGAAAAGAAGTCGAAGAAAACCCATTTGCCAGAAGTTGTTTTTCACGTAAAGCACGAAATGTCCAATATCTACACTACTCTCATACAAATTGTCTATTGTCTGCAAATTCCATCAAGTAATAGGAGGGAAAGTTCATTTTAGAATACATCCTAAAAATAAAAATAAAACAGCCAAGAGCACAATGTATAGGATTCATTAACCTCGGCCGAAGCTTTGACAACGACAATTCCTAGGTTAGATCTGGGGGCAGAGACCATTGGGCGGGGCGGTGTTGGAAGCTCCGCCTCAGACAGTGGAAACCCTTCGGGATTGCTTGTACTATCCTTGAGCCAGATGCAGGCACCAAGGAGGCCATCGGTGCTGTGACCTTCGACGCAACGACGGAAGGAACGGAGCATACCATGGCGGTGGAGCACACCCGCTCTCGCTCCCGTGCTTCTTCGCTCCTGTGACGACGGATGAAGGATAAGAAGTAGTCTCCGAATCGGCTCCGTTCATTTTATAGCCACACTGAACAAATTATAAGCTTCCAGAAGCTTCCACGATCGCTGACGACTGAGCTCTTTTAACGTACAACGCAACTCCAACGAGGCGGGTATACTTGGGTTTAGACGAGGATGCGGCTCGACAATTTCTTAATTCAGAGAAAATCCACGTGTCATATAGGGCCGCACTCTAACCTAAACGAACACACGGTTCAGATTCATCCTAGCCGACTATCCATTCGCACCGGACCGTCAGAAGTAGAGCGTGGCTGCCAACCCGGTTTAAATAAAAAATGGGGATGAGTTGGCCGCCCAAGGCGCACATATCGCCGCCTTGGACAAATCGATCGACAACGAACATTACGTAACAATATAAATAATAAAGTTAAAAAAATTAGAAAATACAGAGGAGATTTGATCGAGATCGTCCATTTTAGCTTGTGCGGTGCGATGGGATGGTAAAATTGTAAAAAAAATAAAAGCATTTATTGATAAAAGAGGAATAGAGAAAGAGAGACGATCTCACACCTTCCCTCCACAGCCACGCTACTTCCCGAACTCTATAATTTCCCTCCCTCCCCATTCTTTTTAACCCACCAGCCCACACCCGCGCGCAAACCCTCCTCGAGAAGGCGACTCCAGATCCCCAATAGGATCCCGATTCCGGCCGCCTCTCCGGCAGCAGTTTTCCACCCTACGGGATCCGCTCTTCCTCCCGGAATCCCAACGAGCACAAGGGTTTTGGGCGTCAGGATTCTACCTCGATAACGACGACCACTTTGGGGCTCGAGATCGGGGATTCGAGCGGGGTTCTTTACGAGCGTCGGATCTATATAGAATAGGTGGGCGATGTCCGGCGGTCGAACTTCTGGGGACCGCCTGGCGCGGCCGTGCGGACAGATCCCTCAATCGCTGAAGCACCAGCAACTGCTGTTGTCCTCGGCCAGTAAGGCCAGCCTGGCCGAGGACAACCGCTTCCCTGCTGCTGATGGGCGTGCAGCCGGCGCTGAGGTGGCTGATTCCGTGGTCGTTAATACGCCTGTGAGTTCTAACTTTGGTGCTTGATTTGTTTTCTTCTCCGATTCAATATGGAGATTTGATCTGGTAGTTGCAAATCTTTCGCGTGTTTTGTGTTGATTGATATTTTGTGAATTGAGTTGATAGTTTAACCAGTTCTGGGCGACTTTCTTTCTTTTTTTAGGGAAGTCGTAGATATCACATTTGGGCACTAGTTGCTAGTGGCAGAACTAGGTTAGGCATAGATTGGAAGGATATGTACTTTAAACTTGTGTTTCCAGCATATTCATCCTTTTTATCATTAGGATCCGTGGTATTCCTAATTTTGGATGTGCTACGTAGTACCATTGATGCACAAAATTTTCCTATATTATTCTTGAGTCGAACTAAAATTGTAATTCCTCAATGAATGATGAAGTGAATGTATCTTTAGATCCTTCAAGAAATTATGATAGGTGCGGGGTTGAAACAGACGGGTATGGAATTTATCTAATTCCTCCATCTCTTATTGATTCCTCATTCATGCTAAAATGCAGAAATATCTATTATTCATTTGTTTAAAAATTGTCTTATATTTTCATGTAGACTTGTTCTCCAAATTGGTTTACAGGATTTCTTAGTATAGTTGAATAGAGAGCATTAAGTTACTTGATCATCAAACATGGACCTACAAGGACAGTATATAAAACTTAGACATCTTTACTAATACAAGTGAGCCAAAAATCTTAATCAACAAGTTGCATACACATGAACACTATGTAGTCATCTACAAATCTTGTCTCTTAGAGATTGCCTTCTGCAGAAAGTTTTGCAACATATGAGTTGTTGGAAGTTTGGAGTAATATATCTTGAATATGACCAAGGGTGCTAAAATTACAAATAACATGTGAAATTGTCTCTGGCATTTCATGTCCTTGCAATTTGTTATTTTGATTCTATGTGCTGCTTTTTCTATCTCAGTTTGGTCAAGAGATTGAAAATCTACTTATCTTTCATTAGTCGGTCGAGATTTGAATCCAATTTGTAGCACCCGCTTGATCTACATATCCTAGTTGAATCTGTTTTAACATGTCTATATTTTTTCGTTTACATAATGATAGTTCACAACTATAAATGATCTGGTGAATAACATATTCACAAACTGATTTTTTATAAACTGTATCTTTCAAGGTAAAAATCTTAGTACTTTAACGTGTTACATCGTTTATGTTGGATAAATTGGAGCCTTCTAAAACCACTTTATTTAGGAGAGGACAAATTATGCCTAACCAATTTATAATGTTAGTGCATGATTTTCAGAAGTTAAATGTGAAAGTGTTTTTGCTACAAGTCCAACTCTTAGTAATCTTTATAGCCTAATCTTAGTTACCTGGATTTAAAAAAGCTTTAATATTTCCATATATGGGTTTTGAAAAGTTATTAGCTGTTAGGAGTTCTTAATAGAGTCTATCTATCTTGACTGAATTTTTGTGTGATAGGATTTATAAAGAGAAAGGAAGCCTCCCTAGTAAGTCATAAATATGTTTAGGAGATCTTGAGGTGGTCTAGAATTTGTTGTTTTCTTTATGCAGTAAAGTTAGGTTTATTTTAAGTAGTCAGTCATTTTTTTCCTCTTTTCACATCATGGAAGTACAAACCTTTTGCTTTGCTAGAAAGCTTTAGCTTGAAATACTCTTGAAAAGTAAAACTTGTGTAGCGTTAGGCTTTCTCCAACTCAGGGAGGAGAAAGAATCTACTGATTCAAGAGAAGAATGAAGTGAACTAATTAGCTTTTATTGCAATAGCAAATAGCATGAATAAGTGCTGAAGCATGCCATGTTGCTACTTGATTGCAGTTTTTTCTTTCTTCTATATAAAGTAAGATCTTAGCAGAAGTAACTTTTTGCCTCCAATGTATTCTCTATATTCTACAGTAATTTAATTCTTGCAGTATAATTTCCATACATACCTAGTAAATAATCCTTATGACTTGATGACTATAATTCAACTGAAGTGGTATTTCATATCTTAGCTGAAGAGAAAGCCTGAACATGGAGATAATGAGGCTTCTGAGTTGAGTGAGCTGAAGATAACTCCAGGCTCTGCTGAAGTAGTTAACAATCCTCTTGTTAGAATGACCAAGAAAAGTAATAGCAGATCCAAGGTATCCAAGCACAACAAATCTGATGTCCAAGATTCTCTATCAAATGCTGGTGGGTATTGCCATCCTTCCAAGGCTAGTACAATGTTAATCTTCCACTAGAAAAGTAGATTATTATATACATCTACACAGAGAACTGTAACTGGCTAAGAGGTTGAAGCTTTTTTTCAATATTCAGGTCAGTGAACTATAATAATGATATTTTCATTGGTAATCTAACTCATAAGAAATATTTGGTTTCCAGCAGGTTCACCTTCATGCAATTCTCTTACTAACATTGGCTCTTGCCGTTATGATAGCTCTTTAGGTGATGGAAGTTGTGATTTATCTCACTTTCATATAAAAAAAAGGTTTTAAGTTTACTCTTGCAATTGATAAATTCTTTTCATCGTCATTATCTATTTTAATTGTCAGGACTCTTGACCAAACGGTTTATCAATTTGCTCAAACATGCTCAAGATGGCACTCTTGATTTGAATGAAGCTGCAGAAACACTTGTGGTGAAGTAATTGTTTACTAATTTGAATAATTCTTCTCTTATACATAAGTAGAAATTTTCTTGTAGGTGCAAAAGAGGCGAATTTATGACATCACTAATGTGCTTGAAGGGATAGGACTGATAGAAAAGAATCTCAAAAACAAAATTCGTTGGACGTAAATTATATTTTCCTCTATGAATCTTGTTGGTTTCTGTGCGCTCTAAATATTTGTTCTTTCAAAATGAAGATTTTTCATAAATGCATTCCAGGGGCTTAGATGATGCAATGCCAGGAGAGGTTCAAAATGATCTGCCATTGCTGCAGGTACGGCTCATCATTGCTTTCTTAACAAAACCAAATAATCCTGTTTTAAATCTTCATTTCTAGAGTAAATTGCTGTTAAAGTCTCCACTGATATACAAGATCATCAAATTTTGCTTAATTTTGTGCCCTTCAGGCAGAAGTTGAAAAATTAGTTTCACAAGAGAATCAATTGGATGAGTGCATCAGGTTTGGTTTCAGTACTTAATCGAGCTTCTAGCTACTGCTTCAAAAATGCTATAAAACGCAAAGAATGCTGAAACGTTCCACTTCTCATAGCAAAATGCAAGAAAAGATGAGGGTGTTCACTGAAGCAGAAAGTAATCAAAAGTATGTTCTTTTCTTTTTCTTGCATTTGCATCTCACATATGTTGATCAACATCTATAAATAAAAACCATTTTCTGTTACTTTGTAAAACTGCAGGCTGCTTTATCTGACAGTAGATGACATCAAAAGCGTACCTTGCTTGCAGGTTTTCTTATATGTTTTCCTTGCTTATTTTTGCAAATTAAAAATTGAAATTTTGGCTGTTAGTAATCACCAAAGGTTATCCTTTCATGCTTGTATGCAGAATCAGACGCTTATAGCTATAAAAGCACCTCATGGTTCTACCCTGGAGGTTCCAGATCCAGATGAGGTAAAAAGACACAGTGAGCCAATATTTTCTTTGTTAATTTATTGCTCCAGATGTTAACCGAAAGTTCTCCCTCTGCATGAAGGCTTTTGAATATCCACATTGGAGATACAGAATTGTCATACGAAGCACAATGGGTCCTATTGATATTTACCTTGTAAGGTAGTCATTCCTTTTTATATGCACAATATTTGTAAACAATATTTTTAATTAGATTTTGTTCTTTAACAAGGCCCTTATCTATTCCTTTTTGTTGCTAGTAAATTTGAAAAGAATTTTGAGGAGATGAGAAGTGTTGAGACCCCTTCAAGAACTGATCAGCTGGTAAGTTCTGGGTCACTGGAGACCGCCATCTTGGCAGTTGCAACAGATGAGAGCAAAGGTGAGAAAATGGAATTCAAGAATCAAGATAGACAGGGGTGCCTTGATGCAAGTTCCTCGGAGGATACTGGCTGTGGTATGACAAAAATTGTACCTTCTGAAATTGATGTAAGTCCCAGCATCCTGACCCTGCAGATTCCAATATGTCGTAACTGTTATTACCCGGGAAATTTTAGCCAATTTCCAGGATATGCATCATAACTCAGCTCAAACGAGGGAAAATGCAACTGATTAGTTAGAGCTTCTTCCATCCTAGTGACATGTTCAATCTGAAAATCTTTCTAGTTTCATCTTTATTGATTAAACTATTTGATCATCATCATCATAGTTTAGTTCTCAGAGGATTGCTTTCTCGTCATTCTTAAACTAAAGAAAAGGAATATAATTTTCTTTTGACATGCTTATCCTTATCCAAAGAAATGTCATTTGTTTTATCAGGCAAATGTGTGTATTTAGGGTAGCTAGTTGAGCTTCTACACGATTTTATGTTAAAGTTTTATTGCTCATAAATTTGAAGTTCTCAATATAAGACAGCTTTTATCAGTTTCGCTCATTGTCCTGGCTGGCACATGAAAGAACATATTTGTGTTGAACATAAATTCTCTTGCAGACTGATGCTGATTACTGGCTTCAATCAGATCTTGGAGCTAGCATTACAGATTTATGGAACACGTCGCGTATCCTTCCTGATATTTGCTTATATCATTTTCGTTAATGTGTATCTACTTCCATTACTAGAGATCCTTAACCTGTAATGCAGAATCACAATGGGACAGGTATAGTACAGATGACTTCACTACAGATAACACTAGCACGGCTGAGCACCAAACTCCATGTGGAGCTATTGACCCCCAAAGACATGCTCCGCTATGAGATGAATCTAGGGACGTGCAAATTGAGATATAAAACATCCTTTTCTGGGGAAAGATGATTTGGAGGCCCATCAGAAGTTGAGCTGTGAAGCAACTGATGAATCAAACGACAAACTGATGATGCTCGTTGCAATGCGAGAGCACTCGCAACTGCCGTAAGTGACATCCACAGCCCGTTTGTTGGGTTGACTTTTACAGCTTACTTCCTGGTTCGCTCATGGAATATATTTCTCAATCGTTTTTTTTTTCTTTGGCATTTCACTTGTCTCACCTGTATCTAGCTAGATCCATGCATGTTAATAGTCGGCAGTTGTCCACTCAATTAAAGAGAAAGTATATTGGCGTGCAGTTTTCCAGAAATTGCCAAATCTATTCACTTGAAATGTGGCTTTGCTTCTGATATGCATTCGCAAGAAATCCGTGCGTGCATGTATTGACAACCTTCCCTTTCATTTGATTCTTAGAAAGCATCAAAAAGCTATATTATCTTCATTAGGTACACAAAAGTATCATTAGTTTTTTATTCTTGTACTGAAGATATCACACCAGTGATAAATTTACAATCATCACTTTTCAAAATTCTGATGGAATCCGTCGTCAAACGGAACCAGATAAAGATGCTTTAAGTTGGAGTAATCTTCTTCCGTCGAATGGCTTACTCGTCGGCAGTCTTCTCTTTCTTCTTCCCAATCCAATTTGCAACGATTGGCGTGAGAGCGACGGTGGGCGGGAACCTGATCGGAGATGCAGCTTTATGAGCAGCATAGGCCAGTGCAAAGGTCCCTACCTTGCCCCCAGTCTCATCCGTGGCGATCCCAATCTACAAAAAGCACGAAAGATACAAGTAGAAACTCTCCTGTTCCCTGAATCTCTGAAATGATGTGTTTCGTTACCTGATTGAGCAGCGCCTGGACATCAATTCCAGCACTGACGAGGAGGTAGCAAAGGGAGAAGGAGAACAGAGAGAGGGTGATTGACGTGGCTAAGTAAGCTCCTCCGTACTTGGCCAGCAGCTCCTTGGCTTGATCACCCTTGGACTTCTCCTTCCCCTCCTCGGAGCTAAATATCTGCGAGCAAGGATAAGAGGATGTTGAATCGAATCGAATCGAAAATCAGGGACTCTGGATTTCACGAAACGAGAACAGGTTCAGTTTGTTGACCTTCCAAAGGCCAAACTCCAGGCCATACTTCTCGGTGATCTCTTCGGAGGAAGAGGAGGCGGCGTTGCTTTTCTGCTCCGTTTCCTGCAGAGCGCGGATGGGGGTGAGGTGGCGGTGTTGTCGCAGTAGTCGGAAAGTGGGGAGGTGGCAGCGGGCGGGGCGGTGGGTTTGGAGAGGAGGGAGAGTAGATAAGAGGAGACCTGCTGTGGCCATTACGTCGTCACCCACCCGCCTTGGAGGAAGGTGGAGTAAGGAAGTAAGAGAGGAAGGGGCAACAATTGGCTTCTGTTGGGCCACCTCGGCGGTGCTCTGCCTCAGCGCTTTATGTGACGAATCCGAAGGAGGTTGATGCGTGGACTAATGGCGACTTTACAAATGGGTGAGCTATATGTTGCGCCGGTGTGACAGTTAAAGGATATGTTATTTTATTTTTTTTTCATCCTTAAATAGCTTTGTTTGAGTATTATTACAATACTTTTAGTCAAAAATTATTATAATATTCTTATAATTCTAAATCTTAAATCCTCTATCACCTGGTCAAAAAAATTTCAACATTTATTAAACAGTTACAACCTCTAAATAATGCTATGTGTACCCTAATGAGACAGTTTTCACTTAACATGAGTGTCCTGTCCACTCTTTTCTGCGTCGTGATCAACTGTAATTTTTCGATTTATCTCCTCACAAATAGTCGGGAGGCCGATCATGTGGGGCTGCTAAGGTGGCAGATTTCACCTTTTGCATAAGAGTGTCCACTCTTTAAAGTGGAATTGTTTCACTATATGTAATTTTATACACCTTTTGATATTTGTTTTAGTACGGGTATCTTTTTGATAATAACAAAATTAAAGATGGAGAGATAGAGAATATACGCCAAACATCGCAGGGGTCGATCTAATATGATTATAAAATGAATTAGTTTGATAATATAGGAATTTAAAGATGGAATTTTGCTACAGCTTGAGACTTGCGAATGCTTTTTTTTTAATTCTTTGTCGGCATGTCTTTTAATCAAAAATATGTTGTGCTTTTGTTCGTGGCTCATGTTTCATATAAAAAAATATGTTAAAAAAAAAAAAAAACTTTATTATCAACTTTGCTTTGATTCTTGACCAAAGTAAGAAGGAAAAAAAAACCAATATGAAAATATTAAAAACTAATAAAAATTGAAAACTAATATTAATTTCCTTGTTCCTGTGGAAGGGAAATGCGGCAAGCCGACGCCATGCGAGCTGTTTACGATGAAGGAAAGAGGAGGGTGGATGTGCAAGGCATTTCAAACCGGTCCCAATCCTGCCGTTTTAGTCGAACTCTTCTCTTTTGCTTGTCTCGCGTCGATCGATGTGTGGCTGCAACAAAATCTATCTCTCTCTCTCTCCAAATTAATTAAGAAGTTAATTAGCATTTTGCGGCTCCCTATTTTTATTTTATTTTTCCACGTGAAACACAAATGCTTAAATATGCCGGTCGAGCAATCAAAATTGGCTTGTGAGTGAGTTAATTGGAGTTGTCGATTTGGCTTGGACCATCAAATTAATTTGAATCGTCGAGTAATTTAAATTAATTGAATTAAAATTTTATTAGTTTATTTTAAGATAGATCCACATTTGACTCGTGATGGATTTTCATTGACCTACAAATTTTTTTAAAAAAATAAATTTAAAATTAAAATGAAAATCTCAACAAACTTATGAGATTGATCCATTTAAATTGTTGACCTACTTAATTCTCAAATCATCTTAGATTGAATTGAGTTAGAAATTTTTTATTTTTCAATAAAAGGTGGAATCCGTCATTCCAGTGATCTCACATGATAAACTTCACAACTATCTGTGAGGAGGTAAATCGAGAAACTGCAGTTGACCATGACGAAAGAAATCATTGCCTTGATTTTATTGAGATTCGATTTTTGTCCACTTTAATAATTCTGCTCTATCGTAACCAATTCAACTATATTTCGAAGACAGTTAGAAATTTCTCAATTTATTAGGATAATTAACCTTATAGATTAAGCTATTTAATAGTGCTCTTTAATATTCAAAATTACATACTCTTTGTTCTATAAGTTAGAATTCGAATTGTGAATATTTGATTGTCTATCGAATTCATAGCCGCCCATGCGGCTACCATCTTTTTACATACCTTAAAATTTTAAATAAATAAATTAATTAAAACTAAAATTGTTGTACTAAATCGATGGATTATATTATGCCCACGGAGCCTTAAATTAAACCTCTGCACTCTTCCATGGAAGTAAACAACGATTAATGTCGACATTGATAGAAAATCTTCGTTCGTTTTCCCCTGCGCTCTTCAGACGCTCTTGCTCTTCTTCTCCTCCGACGAGGTGCCGCCGTTGAAGAAGTGGACGAG
>JBBMKF010000112.1:6140701-6151773 GCA_037834155.1 Curcuma caesia
CTTTGCATATTTATTCATGAGCGACTAGTATTATTTTTTTTAAAATTTAAATTACAATAAATAAAAAATAAACAATTAACATTAGATATTCACGGATGACTCACGGATGGTATGCAATATATCATCACTTTTATATATATATATATATATATATATATAAATTATGATATCCTACACGTCTGTTTGTATGCGATATGCGATAAAAAATTTCAAACACCCGAAAGTATTTTGGATGTTCGAAATAGGAATAATATTATTTATTTATATTTTTTGTTTGTTGTTAAGTCATTTAATATTTTTTCTTTTAGAATTTAGGGATTGAGTTATAGTATTAAGTAAAAAAATATTAAAATAAAAAAATTAATTATTTATGAGATGTGCCGAGTTATTATCCCGTACTTCTTATCCCACATACACATACTCCATGAGAGAGGTATATATAAGATGATATGCTACATCTTATACTCTAACCCCATGAGCACCTAATATAAATATTTTTTAATTTTAATTTGTACTTCATTTAACTTAAATATTAAAACATAAATTTTGAATCTTAAATTATATATCACGTGATCTACAATTGTGTTAAAGTAAAGTAAAATACCAAATCTAACTATAATTTTCCATTACCCTAGTGGCTCTACGATTGATCTCACGATCATTTGTGAAGAGTTAAATTGAGAAACTGCAGTTGATTACGACGGAAGAAAGTATTACTTAACTTCGCCGAGATTCGAACCCGTCTTCTTTTGTAATTTTGTTTCATCGTAACCAACTCAATTATGCTTCAGAGTTTCATCGTAACCAACTCAATTATGCTTTGGAGGCTACTACTGCCCTCTACCCATTTCTGCAAAAGGTGAAATCTGCCACCTTAGCGGTCCCACACGATCGGCCCCACGACCATTTGTGAGGAGGTAAATCGGGAAACTGCAGTTGATCACGACGCAGGAGGGTATTGCTTGGCTTCGCTAGGATTCGAACCCTTGCCATATTCTGCAACTTTATCGTAACCAATTCAGCTATGTCCCAGGTCTACTGCCCTCTACCCACAGTGGCACAGTTGGTTGATGTGCAGCAATTAGCACGCGCAATGAACGATGGAGTAACCCTCAAACCCTTCGCAAGGAGTTTATGGTTTCGGCTAGATCGGGGGACAAAAGGAATGAGAGCTAGCGCACCAAAAGCAGCCACAGAGCAAGGCGAAACCATGATTGGTCGGCTCTCCATGGGGCAGTCCACCCTGTACCGTCGCTGTTCCCATCGAGACCGCACCAGCTGCTGCCACTGCCAGACGTTTCCCTCGCACGCTCGTAGGCTCGAGCTCCCTAACACGTAGATTCGTTCGAGCCGAATGGGCCGATGCACAGACAGCATCGGGAAAGAGAGCTAGCCCGCCGACTGCGAGATGAGGGCGTGTGTAATTGGAAGGATGAGTTGGGTTGGGGAGGGAGAGGGGGCAACAGAATGTCTGGCCTCGGTGGTGGGTTTGATGATGATGCCCATGCACGCTCAACCTCATCCCCTTTTCCCCTGTCCTACTCTGTCGTTCATATGTTCTTGCTGCCGCTATCGCTGCCGCAGCGGCACGCCTCTCTCTCTCTCTCTCTCCCTCTCTCGTGGACGCACATTGTAAGGTGAATTCCTCCAGCAGGAAATTCATGTTTACGACTATTCTTAAACAATTCCTTTCGGTCGCGGTCTAAATTCAGAATCCGAATGTTGCTCGTTCCGTGTTTCACTTTGCTTTCTGCGATTTTAGTAGATCAGATGATTCTGGAGCACATCCATGAATGTGTAGTTGTGTTCGCGAAAGGAAAAGGAAAGCGCAGCAGAAACGGGGAAAAAAAAGAAAAGAAATGGAGTCCATACTCTCCACTCATCGACTGCACCAAAAAAGCATCAAAAGGGAGGGAGGGAGGGGGGGCATGCTCCCACCACGCACTGTCCACTGACCAAAGTTAAGATTTTGACACCCAAAGTTGAGATTTTGACACCCTTGGACGCCTAAAGGTGAGATTTTGACACCCTTTGACACCCAAAGTTAGGATTTTGACACCTCCTCTCAGGCTCAGTCTCCTCTTCTCTTGCCAGTCCGTCCCCTTGACAAAACTCCAACTCCGAGATCTCTTCTTCTCTCCCTCTTCTTTTAAACCCCAATCCTCAGGCTGCTTTTCTCATCTCCTTCCAAACGACTATTCCCTTCTTCCTTTTGTCTGTCGCCCTCCCCTCTCACTATATGTGGAAGCGTGGGGCTGATGGACACCCTGTTTAGATTATTTAGTCCTCAATCCAACAATTCTCATCGGCAATCTTCCTACGATCTGAGTCGGAATTCGAGCAGCTCCAGATCCTCCGGCGACCTGTCGCTGCACCAGATCAACGGCGGCTACTACTTGGAGCAGCCTGATTATTCGTTCCCTCATCAGGATCCGTACTCGTATCAAGATCAAGAATGCGGCACCAACCACCACGGCCTTTTCATGGATGAAGATTTCTCCTCCTCCTCCTCCTCCAAGCACGTGGGTCAACGTCCGCCGGCCACGCCGACCCTGGTGTTCGACCCCGCCGCCGCAGCTGCTGACCTCAATCTCGACGTCTTCTCCTCGCCCATCTCCTCCTCCTCCGCCGCCTCGGCGTCTGGCGGTGGGGGGAGGTGGGCGTCGCAGCTGCTTCTCGAGTGTGCGCGCGCCCTGGCGGCGCGCGACACCCAGCGAGCGCAGCAGCTGACGTGGATGCTCAACGAGCTGGCGTCACCCTACGGCGACGCCGAGCAGAAGGTTGCCGCCTACTTCCTGCAGGGTCTCTTCGCTCGGCTGACGGCGTCCGGGCAGCGAACGCTGCGCACCCTTGCTGTCGCCTCCGACCGCAACTGCTCCTTCGACTCCGCCCGCAGGACTGCGCTGCGTTTCCAGGAACTCAGCCCCTGGTCCTCCTTCGGCCACGTGGCTGCCAACTGAGCCATTCTCGAGGCCTTCCTCGAGGGGACGCCGCAGCGGCTGCACATCCTCGACCTCAGCACCACCTTCTGCACGCAGTGGCCGACGCTCCTGGAGGCGCTGGCCACGCGCTCCGCTGACGACACGCCGCACCTCACCATCACCACTGTGGCTGCGGCCTCCTCATCAATGCAACGGGTGATGAAGGAGATAGGTCAGCGGATGGAGAAGTTCGCTCGCCTCATGGGCGTGCCCTTCCGCTTCAACGTCGTCCACCATGCCGACGACCTATCCTCTCTCGACCTCGACACCCTCGACCTGCGCTGCGACGATTCCGTTTCCGGCCTCGCAGTGAATTGTGTCAACGCCCTCCATGCCATCTCACCGAGCGGCCACCGGAGGGATGGCTTCCTGGCCGCCATCTGGAGGCTGCGGCCTCGGATCGTGACGGTCGTGGAGGAGGAAGCCGACCTTGCGGGGGTTGAGGATGGCGACGCGCCGGAGGAAGGGGAGGCGTTCATGAAGGTCTTTCAGGAGAGCTTGCGATTCTTCACGGCTTACATGGAGTCGCTGGAGGAGAGCTTCCCACGCACGAGCAACGAGCGGCTGGCGCTGGAGCGGGCGGCAGGGAGGGCGGTGGTGGATATAGTCTCATGCGCACCGTCGGAGTCGGCCGAGCGAAGGGAGAAGGCGGCAGTGTGGTCGAGACGGATGCGCACCGCAGGCTTCGCGCCAGCGGCCTTCAGCGAGGACGTGGCCGACGACGTGAGGGCGCTGCTGAGGAGGTACCGAGAGGGATGGTCAATGAGATCACCGACCACTGACGGCGACGACGCCGGCGTGTTCCTCGAATGGAAGGAGCAGGCGGTGGTGTGGGCGAGCGCCTGGAAGCCATGAGCGGATTGCGGCGGGAAAAGGGCGATCCAAGGCATTTTGGCACGTCCCAGTCAAAATTCTTCTTCTAATTGCCTCTCACAAAATGCCACGTGGCCAAACTGCTCCATTTGTCGGCAATCTGTAACACAAAGGAGGGGAAACACTGCATGCATTGAATTTCCGGGCTCTTTAATTTCGATTTTAATTCTACTTGTTCCGGTTATATCGATACTAAAACCACGAATTCTACAGTTCGTCGATGCAGAGCCGAGCCAGCGACGACGATGCATTGGGATTTTGGGGTTTGAGGTTCCGCAGCCTTGTGGTTTTAGGGTATTGCCAAACCCCACAACCGCTGGTCAATGCTAGGGAAAAAACCCTAATTTGATTCAGAAACATGGTGGTGGGGGTGTTTCAGGGGTTGGTTGGCGAAATGATTGTATCAGATGATTGTTTACGATTTACGAACGAAGAAAGTGAGATGGGTCTTATGGATAAACACAAAGGATGGGAATCGTCATTTTCTAATGGTTACGGGGCAACAGGAATCCAGCAAAAGATGGTGGTGTTGGTAGTGGTGGACTGCAAGGCCCCATTGTTATCCTTTCCGCCATCTTTTTGCCTTTGCTCAGGGTCAGAAGGAGGAGGGAGAGTCATTGGCCTTTTGAGACCATTGGTTCTCTCTCCCTCTCTGTCTCTCTCTTTATCCCCACAAGCAAAGAAGAAGAAAATTAAAGGATGAGGAGGAGAAGGGTGAACGAAAAGCATGAAGCGTTCATGTCATCATGGGTGCTTTTTGAATCGCTGCAGACTGGAAGAGATAGTGGGAGCACCTTTTCATGGCCGGGATATGGCCGCTCGATCTCTCCTTTGGACATTCTGCAGCCACCCTTTATTAGGGTTTCTTTAGGGTTTTTCAAGGTTTAGGAAACAAGTGTGATCAGTGGTCTAATTTAATTAGTTTCAAATAACAATATGACAAAATGCAGCTTAACATATCGAACTCTATATAAGTGGCCAAAGGTAAAACTTTAGTTTGATCAAATTTGTTTTGGGAGAAAAGTTTTGACCAATATGAATATTAATTAATCGAATAATTAACAATTCAACTTGGGCTCTATTAGTATTGTTAATGATACCTCAAGCAAGCTTTATATGAATTAATTTTAGCACTCTAAATTTCACCGTTCTAGGTAATACAGTACTTAGCAAACCCACTAATCTTAGTTGTGGTAGGTGTTAATACTCTAACAAATTTCCATAGCAAGTTATCAACTACAACATAAGGAATCATTCAGAAAGGACTAAATATATTATCAAGTATGAGCAATCACACTTAACAATCCTATGTGTTAATGGTTGGCAAAATTGACAGCTAATGCAAATTATCGGTCAAAAATTTCACCGGGAGTTGGTCGGTAATTAATTCATGATTGACAACTTTTATTTTCAATCATTATTTTGGTCGGTATTACTGACTAAATAAATAGATAACAAACTTTTTTGAAAATAATGCTCAAATATATATTTGGCCAGTAACTTTTTAAAATAAATGATTGATAAAATTTTAAAAATACCGATCAAATATCTAACAACCTATGAGGAAAAACAAGATTATCGGTCAATAAAAATGATTTGTAATCCCATTTTTTTGACAGATAATGCAAATTATTAGTTAAAATTTTCATTGGTAAATATAATCCATGGTTGGTAAATTTTATTTTCAATCATTATTTTGATCATTTTTTTAAAAAAATATTACCAATCAAATAAATAGCAAATAAACCTTTTTGAAAATAATGTCCAAATATATATATATATTGTTAGCAACTTTTTAAAATAAATAACTGATAAATTTCTAAAAATACTGGTCGATTAGTAAATCTTTTTGAAAATAATAGTCCAATATATATTTGGTCTATAATTTTTTTAAAATAAATAACCGATAAAATTTTAAAAATACTAATCAAATATATATTTGACCGAAAATTATCGGCCAATATATATTTGGTCAATATGTTTTTTGATAAATATAAATATATATTTGATCGATAATTTTAATTGAGTTATTGACCAAAATATATTTGACTGTTAAATTTGAAAAAATATATTAAAATATTTTTTTTATCAATTTATTAGTCATTTCTATAAAATAATAATCGATAAATTAAAAAATAATAATTAAATATATAAAGAAGATTCATAAAATCTAGAACCATATGAAGTAAAATAAAATTAAAATGCTTAAATGGTACTGTGTGCAAATAAATAATCACCTCAGCAATTATCACGCGTACGTATAGTGCTTAAATGGTACTGTGTGCTTAAATGGTACTGTTAATTAAGGACTCAAACTCATAATTAAAGTTGGCCTTCCATTTGTTGATATACCTGTTGTAGCGTGCCTCGACTCCGGCTGTTGCGTACCTCGACTCCGGCGGCTGGGACTGCTTCTGTCGGAGGAGTGATCACGGACGGAAGACCCCTCACGATTTCACAAACCAAATCCTCAGCCGGCTGTTCTTTCCTTATCTCCGGCACAGCACCTCTCCGGCAGCGTCACTTCTCTGGAACGAATCCACTTCTCCTTTGCTTCGACTTGGACGCCACAAGCCCTCGAACCCAAGGTATGCTCTCTTCCTTTTATATAAGGAGGATGAGGTAGATGAAGGGGCGACACTGCCCCTTTGTCTCCTTTCGGTTCAGGAGATGAAGGGGCGTCCCTTCATCTCTGAGCATTTAACACCATTTACATCGAGTGTCAACTGTGAAAAGATCGACTAAATCTTCACATCCTCTCCATCGAGGCTGCAACACTCAACTGCTTACATAGCCTATATGAAGATTCTCCAAAGAGTTTGACCATGGCAACGACATATCGTGAATTACAAAGATCTTAATGAGTGTCAAACACAACCATATGGAAATATAACATATGATGTATTCACCTTTTGATGCGGCACAATCAGTTGGGATCAAGCCCGTTTCCATCACAAACTCCAAAATATCCAATATACCTCAGACACACTATGACCAACAAAACGAACAGGTAAAATGATCTAAGTATGAAAGTACCTTGAAATAAGCCTTAGCATTGACCTTTAATATGTGTTTGGTGATTTGTGGATCGGAAACAATCAGGTGGCAAATGAAACTTTAGTGTTAAAGTATGCAAAATTACAATCTATATATGGAACATGCCAATCGGAATTGATAGCTAAGTTAATTATTATATTCGGACCAAAGGTGGCACTAGACGGGATAGCGATTATCTTGCAGGCAGTGTTGATTTTGTTGTTCGAATGTGAATGCTGTTGATTCATAACTTTTGATTCTGTTGATTCTGTCATCCATTACTGGGTCAATTTTTGAAAGTCTAAAATTTCATAACTTTTGCGACCCAATTATCTTCTAACAATATGTTTGTTGTCTTCACATCTCGATGTATGATGGTGTATGTCGCAATTATGTGAAGGTAATGCAGCTTGTGCGTAACCCCAATGTAGTTATGCACAACTTCTTCTCTGAATACATAACTCTTTCATAGTGCAAGACATTTTTGGATAATCATATACACATCTTCATCTTCGTCATCAAAAGATAAGCTCTCTGTCGGAGTAATTTTTCGTCTTACAAAAGTTTCTTGTTCAGGCTCTTTTCTAAGAATATCTGCTGCTACGACAGGATCAACATACTTGGAAACATCATTAACTTTCATCTATTGAGAAGTGGAAATAACTTCGGCAAGTTTAGATGTCTTTAATTCATATTCGATTAGAAAAAGCCAAAAACTTTCAGGTTCAATATCACTCCCTACAATTTGACTATTTATAATCAAATCATTAACAACATTGGTAACTTCTTCCACTTCATCATCATCATGAATTGGATCATCGATTATTTCAATCTTATCGTCTGTATCTTTCTCAAGAAAATTTTTATCCAAATTAAAATAAAAAAACTTATGACCTTTAAGATTTCAATACTACGATCACAATGTAAAGCTTCCTCAATCAGAACCTGTCTATCACGACTTCGACCATGTACTTCATGATCTTCAAGATCTTGCGCCACCAGTTATTGGGGCAACTCTGGATTTGTCTTTGTAAATCTTCGATGAGGTCGTATAGTACGATTCAATCTTGGTGCGAGACTTTCTCAATAGAAACCTATCTTTCACGACCATGACCATAGTCATATTGACCATCCATAAGATATAGAACGCTGATACCAACTGTCGTAATGGATAACTATTAAATCCGTTGATTTGCACATGAATATCAGGAAATAAGCAACTAAACATGATGTTTGAAAAGAAACGATGCAGTCACAAATTCTTATATATTGATCAAAAATCTAAAAATAACTAAACAAATAGTTTAAATAGACTCAAACTCTAACCCTATGAAAGATAAAAATACTCCTAAATCCTAACTCGATAAAATAGTAAAAAGAGAAACATTGCTTCTATTCCTACATGAGGAAGAAAGAGGGTGAGATATCCTATGAAGGCTAGAAAATTTTGAAGTTATTGAAGTTGTGGCAAGATGGATGCATAACAAGAGGTAAGGGTGAGCAAATCTCGGTTAAATCAAAATAATTGATTGCATTTGGAAGTTCAATTTAGTTGAATCAAAATTTTGTTTTTTTTTAAACCTCAATTATTTATGTTCGATCTCAATTATAAAATTTTGAATTCAGTTAAATTGATTAAATTGGATCGATATAAATCGACTACTGTATTGGAATCAAACAGTGATTGTATAACTTGACTGATGAACTGATAAACCGGATAATGGAATAGTATTAATACGACAAAAATCCAAAAACTCCCAATCGTGATAGTTGGATGCTCCTTCTATTCGTCGTATCTCAACAAGAGGATTTTTGATCTTGCCCAAAGTCAATATGAAGTCAGAGGGTGCCGTTCTAGTCCCGCTGAGGGCTCTCCAATACTTAAGTCAAATGATGATAATAGAGAATAATAGAATGGTAGCAAAATATATAGAAATGTAGCAGAAAATATATAAATGTGAGCATGACCATGTGAGAATAAGCATGAGAATGAACATGAACATGAGCCCAATTATGACATTTCTTTTTATAACTGTTACTATGTAACAACGCCCTTTATGATATTAATATTCTCCTCTTGTCATGGATGCCAACCACCATCATTACTTTTCCATTTAGTAATAATCACTCAAAATCTTCACCATAATGATCATTATCAATAGCTTTTACCTCAAAATCAAACAAAACTCTGCGCCCGCCTCCCGAGGACCTTGATAACCCTAGATTAGATGTCACGAGTAGGGTTGCAAATTAGAATTTATAGATTTTATCGAAAACCCGCGATAAATGCAAATAAATGAAGTATAGGGGCCTCGAGTCGTGTTTTTCCAAGGGCTAGTAGAAAATTGCCTAAATTGAGCTTATCATGTCGTATTTTTTTGGGGTTTTCTATAAAAATGGGGGTTTTTAGTGTTTTGAAATGAAATGTAAGTGAAAAATTCAGCAAATGAAGCAAAATGCTAGTTTGCTAATCTAAGAATGCAACACTGAAACAGGCATTAAAACAAACCTAAAAACGAGATTCAACTTAATTCAAAGTACCATCCTAAACTAATTAGCATCCAAACAAGCTAAAACTAATCTAAAACTGTGAAATGCAATTTTATGAAAAATCAGAATCCTACCACTGTCTTTGAGATTCAAACATCAATGTCATGAAGCACACAACTTAAACATGAAATGCAAACAAGGCAATTCTACTTACAACTTGTTGATGCAATTTAACCATTCATTCCCACTTATCTAGCAATGAAATCCTTGCTCCCATTAACCTACCCTAACAACTTGATACATAAAAGCAGAAATGGCACGGAACAATGTATTTTTCATGAGTTTCAGAGGTGAATTTTCAGATTCAATTGGTTTGCAAGCTTAAGGCTGCAAGGTTCTATCGAATTAACCACAACTCAAGCATTAACTGAAGAAACAATTTGCCAAGGTTGCATGGGAAAAGAAATCACAGAACTGCAAACTGCATTTTTCAGCAACGTTGAACAGCAATCAAACTGAACAGAAATGCAGAAATGAAACAATGCATCCACCTATCAAACATGATACATAAGGTCTAAGATGGCACATAACAGTGGAAATACCAAGTCGTAGGAGACTGAAATCAGAATGCAAGGAAGCTTCGGTTGACACAGAACAGTGGGTTCAATGGAGAAATCAGAAACTGGTTTCGGATGAGGAGATTTAAGGCTAATCCAAGCAGGTTCTCAAACAAATTTGAATTCAAACACACATAAACATGAACCACACTAAGAGTTTGAATTAACAGGAACGATTCAGAGATCAAAACTAAAAAAAGACATGCGGAAATCTGAAAATTTCAGAAACGAAATCAGTAATGTATCAGGAATGCAGTAAACATCCATTTCTTCCCTTTTCTTCGTGTTTTCTTTCTTGGTGTCAAACAAGAAACGAATTGGAGACCCTCCTCATCGAAAATCCCTTCAGAAGCATCGAATGCCCCTTCGGACTTGTCTGCTCGCGTCCACAGCTCGGAAAATCAGAGAAACCCTCGCTGAAATCAGAACAATGGCGCAAACAAGATTGTGAAGCTGCAAACTGGAATTCCTCGTCTCTTCGGGCTCTGATTGGTTCGAAGACGCTGTGAAGGTGCTCCACAATACTCAGAGAACCCCTCGTCGTCTTGTGGGAGCTGATGACGCCGCCGAACACAAGAACACCGTGAAACAGGGGAAATCAGCGCCGGAGAAACCCTCGCCGGTTGCTCGCCTCCAGCCGCCGGTTGTCGCCCAAACGAAGCTGTTCTAAACTCTTCAAGGATCCAGAAACACGAATCAAAGGGAAGAAATGGAAGGGAACACGCCGTTTGATACGTCGCCGAACAGGAGAACGCCCGCGCGAAGACGATGAACAGTGACGGCGAGTCACTGTTCATCGATTAAATCCCAGTTTATATAGTTCTGATTAATTGATCAATCTGGATCGTCCATTTCTGATCTGACGGTCTGGGCTTGATCTAGGCTTTAGAGCTGCTTAGGGCTTCCAAAAAATTCTGGGATTTTGATCGGGCTCGATCCGGATCATGTCCTTCATGTTGGCTTGATCAATTTGACAAATTTGACTTGATTTGACCCGGTTGAGCTCGAGTCGGATCCGATTTAGCCCTAGAATCAATTTAAAATCCAATTAATGCCAAAAAATCACCATTAAATC
>JBBMKF010000112.1:6166054-6184131 GCA_037834155.1 Curcuma caesia
ATCTGGACTTTGTTGTCTTCTCTTTTTTGTCTTCAAAGTTTTATTAATAATACCCTTAATCAATCAAGAATTTGTGTTTGAAAATTTTTAAGTACTCATTAAATTCTATCAACTAGTATTCTAGATAATTTGTAAATCACATAAGAGATGGTAACATATCAAATTGCCCTTACCAATATTGTAGCCTAGGACATCTTTGTAATATTGCTTAATATTTTTTGGTCAAAAATCAATCACATTAGCTAGCAGTGATAGTTGAAATTGTAGTGTGGATGCAGTTTTACATTCTAATCAATCTTGTGAATAACATGTAAGTTTTCTTCAACTAATCTAAATGAATAAATATGATGTGTAGATTAACATTATATGAAACTTTGATAACGTGGTTTAGTAAAATATCGATTATCTTATGTTGGTAATGCTATGCATCTGGACTTTGTTGTCTTCTCTTTTTTGTCTTCAAAGTTTTATTAATAATACCCTTAATCAATCAAGAATTTGTGTGGTTACGAGCTTAAGTTGCTTGTTTGTGAAATGTGAAATTTTGAAACGTACAACTAAAAATTTAGGAACATGTGATGATTTATTGACTTCCTTCACTTGACTAGTGTTTTATAAAAACTTTCACATATATAATAGAAATTATTATTATTTGCAGTTGCATCAATGTGTGGATCCATTTTCTTATGAATTATTCTCACTTTAGATGGAATTGAGTGATTCACAAAAATAAAATTGACTTAGTATTGGTACATCAAACATAAATACCAATGATAATAAAATATTATTTTTCGATTCTGCTAGTGTTGTGGTGAATACTATAGAGATATTACGAATTTTAGATACAATTGGAAAGAAGTTGTTAGTATTGAGGATGTCATACGCCAGAGTTTGAAATAAATATTTGAAAATACGTGGACTAAATCAGAATATTACGATATTAGAATACTAGTAGAAATTGGAAAAGATATCTCCACTGATAAATTTATATCGAATGATATAGATAATTCAATAGATTTGTAAGTGATCTTCAATAAGTATATTGATCTTGAAGATGCTTTTCCATTAGCTAAAGATGTTTATAGAATGAATTCAACACTTATTGCATTGCAAGGGCAAGACCAAATGGGAGTGATAATTTTTTTTGTTGGTAAGGTAATGTAAAATCTAATCTTTAACAAGTTTTAAAAAATTATTTGAAATAGTAGTGTAATGTCTGCTTTGGTTTGTTGCATGGGGGGAGTATCCCATTTTGTCTAGTATGCCTGCATGGATTGTATAAGGGAGTACCGTACAACACAGACTTGATTTGTTAAATCACGTTATAGCAGTTACAGAACCATAGCTGCTACAACATAGACTTGATGTTGTTGCTATAACATAGACTTGATGTTGTAGTAGTTGTTGTGTTATAGCTGCTACAATGCAGACTTAACTTGTTCAATCCTATTGTAGCATCTGCTGAACTGTAGCTGCTACAACACAAATTTGATGTTGTAGCAGCTACAGAACTAAAGTTGCTACAACACAAACTTGATTTTCTAGTAGCTATGGAACTGAAGCTGCTATAAAGGGGTTCTTAACTTGTTCAATGACATTGTTGTTAGTGTCAGCCCTTAGTGTCAATCATAAGATGATTGTTTAGAGAACATATGTATCATATTCATTAATAAAGGCAAGGTTTACTTATTATACTTATTTCTTATCCGTGTTATATGAATAAATATAATAGTGTCCTTGAGTAATAGGTTCTTGTCTACAGCATATCGATTGGTAGAATTGATAGTAAGAGTCTGTAGATATATATAGAACACTACCCTTAAGTATTCCTAATCGAGCATTAATATGCAAGGATAATATTAATGCATTGAGACTAACATGTAGGTCAATTGATGACTTAATCTCACAAGTTATAGATATGTGATATCACGTTGACACATGAGTACATATTAGAGATTATGTACTGAATTGACCCGCCATGAGAATGTTTCATGGATCGTTATATAAGTGTCATAAACATTCTCATGTGACTCTTAGTATGAATAGTTCTTAGATCTGAAGTCACTACGGTTTCCTACATAATGAGTTGTATACTTTGGTTTCGTCAAACGTTATCCGTAATAGGGTGACTATAAAGGCGATCACTGGGTATGCAATAAGTTATGCAGAGGGATGTGAGTGATGTAGATGGGATATATCTCTTTCATATGACGGAAGTGATATCTATGAGCCCCCTTGATAGAGTAGGACTGCAAAAATGCATGATCATGCTCGAATAAGTCAATATGAGATATTGAGATTATTTGATTGAGTAGTCTACTTGGAGATCAAGAAATTCATGATTGATAAAAGGATGACACGGTCTATGCCTCATTGATCAATCTAGATATCAAGGATAGAAGGACTGAGTCATACAAGATAGTAGTCACGGAAAGGTTGTGTCGGATCTCGACATTCTCGTCACTTGGGTAGCAATGATGTATTGCTAGATGTCGCTCATTGCTTATGTCTCTAAAATAGTTTTACAGACATTGCCAATGTTACGAGAACCTATTGAGTCACACACTTAGGACATGTGATTTGGAGATGGTTCATGTGATGGTTCATTAGACCATTGGGTTGAGTCTAATGTAGATTAGACTCATTGAGTGAGACTCAAGGTAGACTGATTGAATTAGACTTGAGTTGGACTTAAGTCGATTCGGATTACAGTGATTGACACTAGTGCTAGTGGGAGATTGTTAATGTCAGCCCTTAGTGCCAATTCGGATTGAGTGAGACTCGAGTTAGATTCAAGTCAATTCGAATCCATTAAGAGGGTTGCATGATCATCATGCATGAGATTAATGAGATATTAATTCCATGGAATACGAAGAGACAAAATCCTTCATATTCAATGGTTGGATATAAAAGGGGCGTGAGAGGCTTTTGATGAAAGAGAGATCTTCTTCTTCTTCCTCTTCCTCTTCTCTTCTACCTCCTTGGCCGAATCTAATCTATGGCTAGCACCACAGTTTGGTTCTTCTCCAACTCGGTGTTCATGTGGATACCGTGGAGGCGCGAACACACTGATCGCGCTGAGATCCAACAACCTTTGAAGGCAAGAGTTGCTGTCGGGATTGCGAAGGACTCGCATCGAAGGTAACATCGATTCCAGTAGATAGAATCAATAAAATGAATATGGTTTTCGCATGGATCTTCTGGTGGGATCCTTTTTCCGCTGCGTTTTATGCGGCTAAAATTATTTTTAGACGTATGCAGATCCCTACATGATATTGTATACACCACACAACACTTTAGTTGAACTCAACATGCTAAAACTTTATGAGTTAAATACTTCTTAAACAATCTGGTCCATTAATTCAATTAGCATAGGACTAAAGAAGTCATAATTACTATAACTATAATAAGATCCACTGGTAATTACAGTTCTAATTTAATTAATGATGTAGATCAAATATGGATGTGTAGTATGAAAATGACATATAATGTGATCTGTACATGTCCATTTTCAAGAGTCCTTCTTATGACCAAAATTGAGTTCGAATCATGTTTACTTAAACCTTATACAAAATCACAGTAGTAAACCATGATTCAACTGTATGACTCAAAAGAGTCTTATATCATATTTACAAAATTGTATGTAAAACTGTAATAGTAAATCATGATGTGATTATGTTAGAGAGTTAAAAAATCATATACATATGTAAAACTTTAGTACGCACAATAAACCAAAAATACATGTGTTCATTAATATAAAGCATTACATTAAATATAGATCATACCAAATGGGCACTTCATTAAAATGAAGAACCCATACATTCAACACATGCTGATGAAACACTTTGGATGACAAGCTCTTGGTGAGCGGATTTGCTAATATGGAATCTATCCTTATATACTCTATTATAATTTGACTATTCTAAATTCTTTCTTTAATTGTCAGAAACTTTATGTCGGTGTGTTTAGACTTTGACAAACTATGATTATTCTTGGATATAATTTTGTAGCTTTATTATTATAGTTTATTCTCAATGATCTGTCAATGTCCCCAGTGATCTATAACCCTGTGATAAAGTTCTGCAGTCATATCCCATAGTTAGAAGCTTAGTAGTAGGTTATAAATTTTGCCACCATAGTGGAAGTGGCTATTAGCACCTGTTTGATGCTTTTCTATAATATAACCCCTCCCGTTAATATGAAGACATAACATGATGTGGACTTTTTACTATCTAAGCATTTAGACAAATTAGTATCTGAATATCCAATAATCTCTAGATTACTTGATCTTTAATAGGTGAACATGTAGTCCTTTATTTTTTATAAATACCACATAACCCTCTTTACAACTTTTCAATGCTCTGGTCTAAGGTTACTCTAATATTTGTCTAACATCCCTACAATATACGTAAGATCTGAATGTGTACCAACCTGAGCATACATCAAACTCCTTACTATCGATGCATAAGGGAATTGCTGCATTTCCTTAATCTCAAGTTCATGGCGTGGACATTATTGTAAATTAGATATGCCACCCTTTGACATAGGAGTGTTGCTAGGAGAACAATTCTGCATGCCATATCGAATGAACACCTTTTCTATTTAGGCCTTTTTTGAAAGTCCAAATGAGCATCTTGAATGATTACGAACAATCTGTATGCCTAAGACAAAGGATACATTACTAAGATCCTTCATTTCAAATTCACCAGATAAAATGACTTGATTTCTAGCAATAGACCCTTATCATTGCTTGCCAGTAATATATCATCCATATGCAGAATAAGTATGATAAACTTTGTCTCATTGAACTTGATATACAAACATTGATCAATTGGATTATCTTTAAAATTGTATGAAGAAACCACTTGATCAAACTTTCGGTACCATTAACTATATGTCTGCTTTAACCCATAAATAGACTTTCTTAATTTACATACTAGGTGCTTTGAATCTCCCAATTCAAAGTTTTCTAGCTACACTATGTATATAGTTTCCTTAATGTTTCTATTGAGAAATGCAATCTTTACATCCATTTGATGGAGCTCTATGTCATAATGAACTACAATTGTCATGATTATCTAAAGGAGTCTTTCATCAAAATCGATGAAAAAGTCTTCTTGTAATCAATATCCTTCTTCTGAGTGAATTCCTTAGCGACTACACGAGCCTTCTACTTTTCGATATTGTCATATGAATCCCATTTGATTTTAAATATCCATTTACAATCAATAAGTTTCACCCCTTCAGGCAATTCAACAAGTTTTCAAATGTCGTTGTTCGCTATAGACTTCATCTCTTTTCTCATGGCTTCGATCTATGTTTCTGGATGAGAACACTATTTGATTTCTTTGAAAAATATGGGATCATCTTCTAATTGAATGCCAAAATCATGCTCTTGGAGATAAATATAGTCATGTGACATCGTAGATCTCCTTTCTCTAATGAAATTCCTTAGTGACACTTATCTTTGAGGTGATTGGGAGTCATGCTCAACTGTATGAGGGAACACCTCTATTTGAGTCGACACCCCCTTCATATGAATTGGAGGTGATATAGGAATATCGTGGTTCACTATCCCTTCTTATTGTTCGACTTTAATTGTATGTGGAATGGTAACCATTTCACTATCAACTGAATCAGTAGCTACCATATTAGGGTCATCAATGTTCTTAAATAATTTTTTCTAACTTTATCACTTCCATCCTTAATAAATTTGACATTATCTATCTTGAAAAAGGTTCTACTCAAGGGGTTGAAAAACTTGAAGCCCCTTGAGTTTTCAGAGTATCCTACAAAATGACAGCTAAGAGTTTTTTAGTCCAATTTTCTTTCATTAAGCCTATAAGGCATAGCCTCTAGACAACCTCAAACATGTAGATATCTAATACTAGGCGCTCTACCTATCCATAACTCATATAGAATTTTTATTACCACCTTATTAGGAACTCTATTGAGTAAGTAAATCATAGTCTTGAGTGTCTCACCTCCATAAAGACTCCAATAGTGAAGAAAATGCAATCATACTTCTCACCATGTCTTTTAGGGTTTGTTTCGTCGCTCTGCTATACCATTCTCCTCAAGGGTCCTAGGTATGGTGTATTGCGCTACTATTCCGCACTCAGCAAAGTAATCCGTAAATGACCTAAGATGTTATTCACCTGATCCGTCAGATCTACCACATTATTTACTACCATGATCTGATCTGATAGCCTCAATCTTCTTGCTAAGTTGATTTTTAATTTTGACTTTGAAAGTTTTAAACATGTCAAGGGATTGCAACTTCTAGTGAATAAGGTACAAGCATCCGTATCAAAAATAGTCATCTATAAAGCTGATAAAGTATATTTGACTGTTCTAGGAAACCTTAGAGAATGGCCCACATATATCTGTATGTATCAGCTCTAAGACCCTATTACTCTATCTTGAACCCTTATTACTTTTATTAGTTATCTTTCTCTTGATACACTCAATGTAGATTTTAAAATCTGACATATCAAGGGAATCAAGAATTCCTAGTGACATTAACCTTTCTAGGCGTTATTTAGAGATATGCCCTAAACATCTATGTCACAACATGGATAATTCTTGTTTGTCACACCACACTTCACACCTATACTATGCATTACAATATTATCTGTATGAGTTTCAGCATCTAATCTGTATAGTTTATCAATTAAGGAACCAATACCACACAAAATAAAATTTTAAAAAAATTAAACTTGTCATTTCCAAATAAACAAGTGTATCCGAATTTGTCCAAATATGAAATAGAAATTAAGTGCTATTTAAATGACGACACTATAAATGTATTTTTCAAATTCAAAAGTATATTATTCTCTAAACAAACTCTAAAAATACATAATACCCCTACTTTTGCCTTTTTGCTAGTTCCCGTATAGATGAATCTTTCAACATCAATTGGTAGTCGGCTCCAATGGCAACCCTTCATAGTTATACTTATGTGAGTAGTTACACCGATATCTATCCACCAAGTGTTATTAGGTACAGTAGCTAGGTTGACTTATGAACTGATAAAGTTGAGAAGTTTACTTTCTTAACTTGTCAGTTGGCGAATCTGGGACAATCCTTCTTTAGGCGAGCTTTCTTTTTACAAAAGTAATAAGTTGGGTTCAGATCTTGTTGCTTTTGCACCTTATGCCCTAAAGCTCTAGTCACTGTAATGTTTATCCTTACTCTTACTCTTATCCCTTTTCTTCTTCTTATTCAAATACTAAGATAAGGATGTCAAATGAGCGCTGTGAGATAAGTCGTGCCTCAATCTCTCTTCTTCTTGTACACACTAATTTATAACCTCATTCATTGTCCATTTCTACTTTTGAGTATTATAGTTAATCTTAAAGGGAGTGAATTGTCGTCTAGGCAGAGAGATTAGGATAAGGTTCATAAGTACGTTTTCACACATTTCAAGTTTTAGTATCTTAAGTCTTGTAACCAAATTAGATATCTCCATGATATACTCTCTTATGCTACCCTTTCTATTATACCACATGGATACCAACTTCGTAAAAAGTGTAGTAGTCTCAAACTTTTCATTTGAGGTGAATCGGGTTGTTAACTCTTTAATGAAGATTTGATATCCTCATTCCTAGTTATTGAACTCTTAATGGATTCTAGAATAAACATCTTCATGATCGGAAGACTCATGAGATTTGATCGCTCCCACTTTTCAAAGATCACCTTTTGATCCGGTATGGAATCATTAGATAAAGGTGTAGGGCGATCTTGCCTAAAAGCAAAGTCTCTAGATCCATGCAGCTAAAAATATTGTACTATGCTCTTTCCACTAACCAAAGTTTATGCCAGTAAGCACGGGGATGTTGTTCAGATTAGCAGATAATGGGAGTGCTATATAAACAAAAGCAAAGAACATAGCTTCATTGAACAAAGAAAGCATGTATCTTTATAGTTGTGTAGTAACAAAATACATTAATCAAACATGCAACTTTATGAGCATTAATTGAGATACCTAGTGCAATATTACATTAAGTCTTTATGCTAAAAATGTAACTTGCTAGTGGTACTTTCCAAAAAACTCATAATCACCTTTATCTGCCATATAACTTGCCTTCCTTTGGGCTGACACATTATGCACATGATACTTTATTCATGAGCTTCCTCAGTTAGTTTTGTTTTCAACTATCACTGACAATACTTCTAATCGGCTATGCTCCTTCCTTTGGGCAACACACTATATGCATGACTTAGAAACCAAACTAGATTTGTGAGCTTCCTTAAACATACATCTGACACAAAGAATGATTTTCTTTTAGGCCAACAATCTTTAACATAGATATGCATCCCTCTATGCAAATACCCCAAGCCTCTCCAATAGTTCTCGCTTGATGATAGTATTGGCTCGACTAAGTAGCAAGTGCGAAGAAGAATCTAAGAAAAACTGTTGAAAATGCAACAAATCAGTTATCAATAGATTGATGTTAGTGATAGATCGTACTGTTATGATACGATTATAATCAAATTAATAATGAACCCCTCTATACTAATGTAGTATAGAGTAACTCGAATCGTCTATAACAAGGAATGTAGATGGTGATATAAATCTTAGGATTAGTTTATTTAAAACTGGGGGTTGGTTTTGAGATCAATTCTAAGACTAACAATTAAAAGACATCCTAATCTAACATAAACTACGATTGCAATGAATTAAGAAAAACATAATTCATTTAATGAAATCTAAAGCATTCAATGCATTTAATCTAATCTTAACTAAAACAAGACATGAAATCTATCCTATAAGCATCTAAAGATTCAACGAAATAGCAACATAACAATCAATTAAGTGCTATCTAACAATACATATATTAAGAGGAAGGATGGTCGGATTGAAGAAGGGAATCCCCTTGACTTTCGTCCGGTGGTGGTGATAGCATGGAGGAGAGGTCATGATGTTGAGAAGAAGATGGAGAGGTTGTAGCTTGAGGATGGCATCACCTAGGTAGGGAATCCCCTTACCTCATTGTGCTAGTGGTGGTGATGGTCAAAGGAAGGGAATCCCCTTGACCTTGATTGTGGCTTGCATCGGTGGAGAAGGTGGCGATCAGGGCAGAACTGTGTGGAAGAAGAGAAGTTGCGGGATTGGGGAGAGGCCTAGCTACTGTGCCGATTCTGAGTTTAAGGATGCGAGTGAGGAAGAGTCGGATTCAGATTTGGGGCTTCTTATTGGATCTCGGTTTGGACCCATTACAAGATGGCTTCATGAGGTGAATCCAAATTGGGCTTTGGATTTGCATTGGAGGTGGATTGGATTTGGCTTCTTGGATCCATTAAGAAGTGGACTAAATGGCTTAAGTGAACCGAGCTTCATTTGATTTAAGCCTCTTCCAAGACTTGAACTAAGTTGAACATGAACCATCTTTAATTGAATTGAACCAAGTCTAAATTGAACCAAGCTCTCAAGTTCATATTTTGAGAATTAATACCATGAAAAATAGGAAGAATTACATCGAAGCTCAAAATGAATCCAAACTCGTACGTAAAATACGATCTAAATCAACATTTAATCATATGAGAGTATAGAAATGAAAATTTTAAGAGCCAAATAATGTGACAAAATATTGATTATCAAATTTTCTCACACTTATTCTTGTACGTCCTAGGCAAGTAAATAAAAATGCAGAACAACTAAAAACTCATCTCCCAACAACTCACTAGCAATACTTTGAAAATAGTAAAATCAAATTACTTAAGACTATCAAATTGTCAAGAATCAAGACATTCATAAGTCCAATTCCTACATAAGTTAATAAGCATGGTGATTTCAATCAACTTGAATAAACTAAGAATGATAGAGCCTCAAAACGTAAGTAGTCATGCTTTCGCTCTCAAAAATAATTATGAAGGTGGAGTTTACACTCAATGTTACTCATTAATAAATTACACTACCATAGCTTGCTTATTTTCTACTTTTCCACTACTATAAACATAGTCTAGCAAAAATCAAAAGGACTTACTCAGGAATATAATGGGGCCAAAGAAACAAGAAAGATGTGTACATGAAGAGAAGATAAAAAGACATGGGAGTAATGGATTGATAAACATGATGAGAACAATCAAGGGGTATAGCACAAAATTGACCTCAACTTCTCAACTTCCTTTGCACACTCCATCACTAACTAAGAATGACTTTTTTTTCCTTCTCTTCTTTTTTTATTCATAACCAAAGTGTAAAAATAATTTTTTTTCCTCTCTCTTTTTTTTTCTTTATGTTCATAGAGAGATTTTTTTTGACATTGAGAGAAATATTTTTTTTTCAATAAGCATTTTTTTCATATATAACCCCACAACAACAAGCATTCACACATATAAATCTCCCTCCACATTTAAAATTTGTTTGTCTCGTATAAAATCCATACTCACATGATATAAAAAGCTATCTTTATAAAAACCACACATGTAACTCATCATGATGTCAAAACTATACTCTCATCAAGTATCTAGTCAACCTTAATCTACTTGACTTTTTACTTAACCAACTTAACATATTGATCGACTGTCAAGTGCCCGATCAACCTTGACTTACTTAACGTCTTACTCAACCAACTAATATATTAATCAAATATCAAAATCCTAACTCGAGTCAACTCAGATTTGGTCAATCTGGTGAACCTTGACTAGAGATCAATTCCACCAACAATTAATGATAGGCTGATAATAAAATTGAGTTCATTACTATATAGGGTGTGGTCCCCATAGGGTTAGGTATTCTAACAGATTTCCACACTTCCCATTAGCGACGAAAATATGGCATCGTCACCCTAGCACCCTATGGAAGATCCGCTCTTATTTTCTATAGAATATCCGAATTTCAGAGAAGACGATGCTATGAAAGCACTTCCACTACATTCAAGTTCTGTAAATTTTACTTTGTGTTTATTTCACTATATAATTTGATGAAACTAGATCTTGATGCATGAATTGATTTGTATTCCTTCGGATTTAGATGCTATAGATTCATATTTCCATCAAGTGGTATCAGAGTCATGGTTGTTTTGTCGATTTTATAGCAGTGGGTTGAAGTTTTCATTAGTTTTGCGATAGATTTCGATCTATTATTGTGAAATGACAATTGTTCATCGAAAATATAGGAGGAAAACCTAGATTTAGGCATCTTTTCATTTTCCTCAAGTTCCATGAAGAACATGAAGAACAATAACAACCACTGTTGTTCATTGTGGAAACTGTCATGTTTGATCCGAAAAAAATCATGTTGAGTCATTATTAGTTGATTGCTTTAACAAGGAAATTGGCTGCTGCGCCTAAAATCATGAACAGAAGTGTTGCGAGTTGCCTGAGGCACTTGACTGATTTCACATCAATCGATTGTTGTGCCTAATTAGTTCGTGAATAAAAAATTTGTAGCTTGACTAATCTCTTATATGTCGATTGCTATAAGGATCAATCGACTGCTAAACTAAGATTTGCGAACAAAGAGTTTGTAGCATGACTGAGGCATTTGACTGATCTCTTATCAGTTGATTGTTATAAGGATCAATCAACTACTAAACTAAGGTTTGTGAACAGAGAGTTTGCAGTTCAATTGTGCCACTCGACTAGTTGATTGCTGTAAGAATCAGTCAACTATTAAATTAAGATTTATGAATAAAATATTTACAATTCAACTGGGACACTCGACTATTATGAATAGTCGATTGGTATCATCACCAGCTGACTATTGTATGAAAAATTGAGAATAGAAAGTTTTCTATTCGACTGGTCACTTAACTGTTTATCATAGCAATCGTTTGCTATTAGAGAACAGACGACTGCTATTTAGTAATCAATATATCTAGGTTTTCTTATGAATCTATCTATACACTTGTTACTAAATTGAAATAATACTATCACCAAAGTGAAAACTATGAGTTTAGTACATTTTCTGTGGGTACATGTATATCTATACTAAAAATAATTGGTTCAAAAAAAGTTATTTTTATGCCAGATATATATTTAAAGGTAACTTACATATAAAGGAAGGAATGTTGTGTGGAAGATTAAGATTTGTAAGTCATAGACGCATATAGAAATAACTTATATAAAAAGTGATTTTATAAGTTATGCACATAATATGTCGACCAAAAGGAAGACATTTTATGTGGCCAACAAAGGTTATCATAAACTATAAATTTAGAGTATCATTAACAAATTACATTCTAGTCCAAAGACTAAATGTGATGTTGTACTTAGTATCTCATCTAAGGCCCATACATAATTATAAATACATATTAAATGTATTATATTATAATCTATCTATGTTCTTAGCAATAATGTGAGCTTTTGTACTCTCTTTTATTTTACAATGCAATCTATAACTACCAACATCAATAATATGTTATCGTTAATCGGTAATAATTTTAAGAAATCAAAAGGGTGCTATAATAAGGGTAAATATAAATAAAATACATCAGGCTTCAGGACATAAATTGTAAAAGAAACAAGATCAAGAACCTGCTTGTTTCTTCTACAATAGGAAAGATCATCTGAAGAAGGATTGCCCTCAAATACACCAATTAGCATGTTAAAAAGGATATATGTCTTAATTTTATTAGTTCAAAAGTTAATTTGGCTATTGTACCTAACAACACTTGGTGGATAGATACTGATGTTATTATCCATGTAACTATCACTATGTAAGATTGTCTCAAAAGCCTATTGTCAATTGATGGTAAAAGACACATCTATATGAGAATTGATAAAAAGGCTAAAGTGGAGGCGATAGGTGTTTTTAGGCTTTATCTAGGAACTAATATATTTTTAGATTTGAAAAATATGTTTATAGTATCATCTTTTAGACGAAACTTATATTTATTTCTTGTTTGGACAAATAAGACTATTCTTGTTCATTTGGAAATGAAATATTTACTATTTTCAAAATTTAGTTTTGATTAGTATTGGTTCCTTGGGTGATAAGTTATACAAATTAAATACCATAACTTCTACTGACAATGAAATAATGCATATATGTGGTACAAAGTGAAATTTGACTAATGGGAGTTCACCCATGTTGTGGCATAAGCATTTAAGACACATTCAAATAACGTCTAGAAAAGTTAATATTAGAAAGAATTCTTGATTTCCTTGATATGTCACAGAATTCTTGATTTCCTTGATATATCACGCCTTGAGAAGGTCGGTCAAAAAATTTCGATAGCATCTCCCCAGTAACTATGACAATTCCCCTAAATACATGCATAAATACTCAGCCACAGGCGGCTGGAATAGGACTACTCGTCCAATCGATACACACAACCACAGACAATTATAAAATAAGGTCTACACGGCCACACAATCATATCACGTGCACTAAAACCAAAATATGCAAAGTTCATAAAGCAGAAACAACGAAAAATCCGAACGACACGAATAACCACAGTGCAAATCTAACATAACTACAGTCATAACAAATCTAACCCACCACTACAGTCCATACCACAACTACATGTCTACGAAATGTAAAACATAATCTGAAATGATAATAAACCACATGCGAACTGACAGGAAAATCTTTTGATGTGAGACAGCAGCAGTCGACCGAAACTCCAAGCTCCAAGTACCTATCTGTTACCTGGGGAGAAAACAAAATAACCCCAGGGTCTGGGTAGTGAGCATTAGATGCTCAGTGGGTACAGGAAATGTGCATGTAAGATAATCATAAGAAACAGCAAGAATATACAAGTCTGAATGAACATGTATAGTAGAAACAATATAACACATATAAGGTAGCAGGTAACAACAGGGTATCAAGAGTATCAACGAATCAAGCATGGTATATCAACGGAGATGATATGAAAAGATCAACTATGCAACAGGTATAGAAAATCAGGTACATGTAAGCATGTATGTAATGTCATACAAATGCAACAATCATGGCAAGTAAATGCAACAATCAACATGCATATGAATAAAGTAATCTATGTAATAACCTACCAACGAATGCATGTAAATGCATCAACCATCGCAATCAAAAATAACAAGTCAAGTCACTGTCTGCACTCGTCGTCCCCAGCCATTCCTCTCGGAAATGAACATGAGGCGCACAACAGGACATACTGCGCAAACTCCAACAACTGACCACTAAAAATAAGTGGGGAGTGGCAGTGTAGCAGGAGGGCAATGTAGCCAGTCCTGGTCGCACCCAACTGTAGTGCAACCTCTTACCCATGTGACACCACAACACGGCATCGAGTAAGAGCCAACAACATTCAACATCTACAACTACTATGGATGCATGATGATTATCCAACATGTAATAACTAATTTAATTAGCATGCTCAGTAGGGATCAACATAGGTCTATGATATCATGGTTAAGATTATTCTAGCCAGGAATAGATCAGATGAAGGTCATACAACAGGTAACAAGCAACGAATCAGATGAATACCAACTGGATAACTTCTATTGAAACAAAGGTATCAGCATGATATCAAATGGACCATATAAGAGCAAACAACAGGTATCAATAGTGATAATCAAGGGTATCAACTAAATACTATCTATAAAGTATGAATATCAACAGAATAGATAGAAAGCAACAATACATGCACAGAAAAGGAATTCCTGTATTGACCAAGTACAGGGGTACCCACCTGGTGTGACGTGCGTCAAACTCAGAACCACTCCGTATAGCAGAATCTATAAATCAAGGTCCTGCAGATTACAACATACAACACCCACTAAGTACAATAATACATATTAAATTCTACAACAGGTCAAACTCTAGTCGAGTCTAAGGTTAACCTTACCCAATTAAACTCTCATTGACTCAAGTTAGCCTAAACAAGATCATCTAGGATCAACATGAGTCAATCCCACCGATCCAAGGGTTTAGACCTAATTAAATCAAATTAACACGACTATGACTTAACCACAACTAATCCAATTAACTCATGTTAACATTAACCGGATCAAACCCTAAATTCAATAGATCATTAGTTATCCCATTTAAATCACTAGATTAAACGTTAATCAACTAACTTGTTAATTAACTAGATTCCAATTATGTATTGACTATAACATACTCCTCTCAACCATCCATCAAATAAGAAGGGATAATTTGTCTAGTATGTTAAGGCTGTTATTTTGTGTCTTAGGCAACTAAGATTAAGCCGCACAATTAATATTCATTTTGCACTCATAGATTGGATTACTCTGAGTATATATAACTATCTATACATAGTTGTATAACTAATGCAAATTCCCACATTCATGTGGAACACGTTGCCCAATAATTTCTAATATTTATTTGGTAAAAGGTAAGGGTACAAACCTCTGCACATTGGGATATCTACAATATTATGTGTGCCTTCTTGGTATAACCCAATCAAGAGAGTCTCGGATGTTCCACGTACAGCAAGCTTTGCCCGACGTCTCCATTCCCACAAGCTACCACTGTCAACTCCACTAATTTCCTTATCAACCGAAACCTAATTTCATCCAGCATATCCAAGTAAGGCAGCATTAACCGAAAATCCTCACCTTCGTTTTGAAGCCAAGAACCTGCTTACCGACGAGGGAAGGCGGCGACCAGATCTGTGCTTCAACAACGGCGACAACGGCAGGGAACAATCGGACCATCGGCCACCAGCACAGAGAGGAAGAAGGATAGGCACGTCAGCGTTCTGGTCGGATCCTTCCCCTTGCCTCTCTCACGCGTGTAGTGGTCGCAGTCGATGAGCAGAGACAACGGCTGGCTTCTTCTCCGGACGACGAAGGGTAGCAGTGTCGGCCTGTGCATCGGCGAAGAGGGGCGGCAGCGGCATCGGGACGGCAGCGTGCGGTGGCTATGGTTGTTGACTTCGGGCGGCGGCAGGGCAGCAGCAGAGGAGGGAAGAAGGCGGTGGCGGCGGCTGACCTTTTCTTCGTGCGTCGGTAGCTCAGGGTGAAGAGGCGGCCTCGAGCGTCGGCGGCGAACACGGGCAGAAGGGGAGAAGGAGAGAAGAGGAGAAGGGGAATCGGGATTAAAGAAATCACGATTTCCTGTTTTAACGAGGAGTAGATGTGGTTAGTCGGCGCAATATTTAGGTTAAATCAACTTAAAATCTAGGGTTTATTATACGACTAAATCGGGTACCGTAGTGAATCGGGTCCAACTTTGGTTCGCTTGGTTTACTAATCAAACGACTTCTGATTTGACTCAAATCAGTTTTATTGGATTCGTCTTCGCGAGACAAACCTTTTTATCCATTTTATTTTATCAAAACCTCTTCCAACGCGAACCAAACCAACTTGATTCAATTTGGTTCAGTCTTGGTTCATTTGGTTCACTAACCAAACGATCTTCGATTTGATCTAAATCAGGTTTGTTTGATTCGTCTTTGCGAGACGAATCTTATCATCCCTTTTATTTTATCATAATCTTAACTTAATTCTAGATCCGACCTAGTTAACCTAAATGACTTGGCTAATTTAGGTTTCCATCCACTTAATTCGAATTAGTTAGGACTTAGTCTTCAATTGGTTAGTTAAAGCCCTATAATTTTCTAGGATATTACAAGTTTGATAGAGTGGGTTCATTCATAAGTGCAAAGGACTTGTGGGACAAGCTCATTGAGTTGTATGAAGGAACTTTGGACACTAAGGTAAGTAAGTGTGACTTACTTCTTAACAAATTGTACAGTATAAAAATGCAGGATGGAGAATCCGCTAGTGAGCTACACGCGAGGATTCAAGACCTTCTAAACGGTCTACATGCCATAGGATAACCAATGAAGAATAGAGACATAATAAGGTACGCCTTGAAAGTGTTCTCGCGAAATACCTTATGGGCGTCAATGGTTGATGTGTATAAGATTTTCAGGGACTTTTCTAAAATTAAATTAGATGAATTATCTGCTGAATTCAAATTTCATGAACAGACTAATCCCAATCTGGCCGAGAGAGACATTTTTTATTAGTTGATGATGCATGATAAATAAAATGATTTTTATTTTAATAATAATATTGATGTAATTTTTTTTGAGATTGTAAAGAAATGAAAGTTGTATTAATTATTACTGTTCACATCATAACTTAAATTACTTATTCAAATATAATATTAATTATATTTAAAATGAGTCAGATGGTGGCGATTGTGTCAGAAACAGAAGCCACATTGACGGTGTGTGTAATACACACGCCACTTTTGACGTGTCGAATAATTTGGTACTAGTCTGCAAATGTGTCGTCTACATATGCGATGAGTGTGCATGACATACACGTGACATGTCACAGCATCTGCAATGCTCCTTAATAATAACACATAAAAACATATTTAAAAAATCTGTGGGACCCACCTCTGCCCTATTAACACGTTCAAGCCTTTGAACGCGTTCAAACCTTTGCTCTTCTATCTCTCCTCCACATCCACACTCACTCCTCCATGTCATATGGAGAGAGATTAAAGAAAAGGCTATTAACGCTCTTTTAACGAGCGTTGTAGATGCCCTCATGGGGTGATGTGGTCATTGATGAGGTTCAACTAGCACATGCATCACGTGTGCAAGTGCATGATGACGCATGTGAGCACGTAAAGATCAGGGGTCAGTTCAGATTAATTTTTCTTGATTTTTTCAGTATTTTTAGATTAATTTTTTTGAATTATTTAGGTATTTTAACTTAAATTTTCTTTAAAATTAAATTTAAATAAGGGAATTTTTTTTAGTTTGAAAATTTTATGCCTATTGATTGCTTGCGTATTCTTAGTGTGTTGGTTCTATGCTTACTTTAAATTGAATTGAGTCGATTTTGTTATTAGTTTGTCAATTATGTACTAACTTTATTGATTTTCATTTCAAATGATACGGATTATACACATTATGACATGTTGTGATGTGTGACGAAATGAGTTGAGAGAAACTATCCAGGAGATATTGTACAACTCTATTTATAGAGTCAGAGGAACATTAATAGTCTTAATAGGTTATTCTGAAAACTCGAGCAGTAAATTTTTTTTATTTTAGATAATTATCAGATTTGGATCTTGGTTCGATCATTGTTGAGACATCTCAACGAAGTAACACACCACATATGGGGGTGCTACAAAGGGCGCGCCACATATGTGGAGT
>JBBMKF010000112.1:6186692-6212849 GCA_037834155.1 Curcuma caesia
TCTTATATAGCCTATGACAAAGAGAAATGATACACTACATGAAAACGCAGCATGATACACTATAGACCTGGGTCCCACATCCATGTAGTGTAGTGTATCATGCTGCATTTTCATGTAGTATATCATTTCTCAATCAACAGCAGTATAACATACCTTCTCTTATGCATTTCCGCTCCAAACATCTGAAGGGTGAATTTTTGGTTGTTACCGTGGATGCGATTGGATTTAAAAGGAAGATGCTGGTATAGTAGTTGCAATTAGGGGTGCAAACGAATTAAACTTGTTTATGAGCTTTTCGAGCCGGCTCGAAAAATATTCGATTCGTATTCGAAATTATCGAATTTAAGCCAAACTCGAACATGTTCAATAATTTTTTCGAGTCGAATTCGCCCATAATATTCTGTTCAATTGTTCATGAGCCGCTCGCGAGCCGAATTCAAATTGAATTCTGATTATTTTTACACAATTTTAATTTAAATATACTCAAATTAAGGTTCAAATAATTTTAACTGAACTTGAATTTAAGTCATTTCAAATTATAGTTTGATTCTACTTGAATCAAGGTTCGAACAATTCGAATCGAATTTTATTTCAAACCAAGTTCGAGCCAAAATTATCTATATTTTCGAGCTTCGAATGGAATTCGAATATCACATATATTTTTTTAGCTCGAACTCAAATATCAATATTTTCATATTATTCGGCTCAATTTGATTCGTTTGCACCCCTAGTTGCAATATGGTTATGATAACTGCTAAATTTATGCAAAAAGAAAGTAGATTCAGTTTTATTACCTATATTGGTATGTGCTTCATACTTAAGAAACTGTTTTGCATTGTACGTCACATGGGCCATGTACCATGTCAATTTCATTCATTATGTCTTTGTTCTTTTACTTTTCTCTTAATTTAATTTTTCCTATATTCTTTTCTTTGCTGATCCATGTTTTTTTCTTAAGTAAATGCCTGCTTTCTGATGCAGTTTATGTTTACATATATCTCTTGTTGTTTAGCTAATGTTTTCTCTCATGGTGTAAAAATGACTGCTTCCTGACTCATATTATCCAGACTATTCAGACTGGTGTCTAATTCATTTACATTTTAGTTATTTGCCTACTACTAAGATTGTTTAACTTTGTTGGCATTCTATTATTATCATTATTATTTACTTAAGCAGTTTACTGGGTTAATTTTTCTCAGTATATCTTTTTTCTTTTGCTTTCCTCTTGATTTTTCGTATTATTCTAGTGGTTGGCTGATACATGTTTTTCCTTGCAGTAAATGCCTGCATTCTGATTCTTTATGTTGCCTGTATCTCCTGTTAGTTTAGCTAATGTTCTTTCTTGTGGAATAAAGACACCTGCTTCCTGACTTACATTTTCTGAATTATTTGCCTATTACTGAGATTTTTTGTCTTTACTAACAAGTTTGTGTCCTTATTTCTATTTATCATTTTAGACAATTGCATCTTTCCCTTATTTGGTCAGCTAAAGCTTGCCAAATTTTATTTCATAAGATTTATCATTATGTTTGTCTCTTCATGGAAGACATCTTACTTGTTCAATTTCTTTTAATTATATATTCAGTACAAGTGCATCATCTTAGATGATATAATTCATTGAAATGTGTTGTCAATGTTCTAACCAGTCAGGCACTGGTTCTTGCAAGCATTTTTCCGTAGGAAGTATATTTATACCTTCAATAGTGAGTTCAATTTAGATGTTATACTATTTCACTTTCATATTGGTAGAATGTTTCAATTATTCATCATACAATGCTCTTTTCGCTTTTATTCAGACACTAACCTTGGAAAAAGAAGCTTATCCAGCCTTAGATGAACTGACTTCGAAAATTAGTACTCTTAATCTTGAGCGTGTCAGACAAATCAAGAGTCGCTTGGTGGCATTATCAGGGCGTGTGCAGAAGGTATTGTATTAACTAGATTTCTTGAAGTTAATAAAGATACATGTTACATTTTTACTGCCAATATGCTGCAAATTTAGTTTTTTGAGATGTATATTTCAATACTACTTTCTTGATGCTATCAATTTTACCACCTGATATGTATGCTCCACCATCACCCTCACCCTCACCCTTGAGAAGAACACTACTTTGTTGGGGGCTTTCCTGTTCAGCTTCATATGGTTTAGATGTTTACCATGGATTCTTAGTTCTTTTGTTTGCTTCTGAAGCATTGATCATTTTTCAGTCCTTTTGGATTTTAATTATGTTTACTATGTATTTTACATGCAGGTCAGAGATGAACTGGAACATTTACTTGACGATGACATGGACATGGCTGAGATGTATCTTACAGACAAACTTGCTCATCAGCGAGCTGGTGAATCTTCCTCGAGGATTAACTTGGAGAATGATGCATCTGAGCAGGAAGATGGGTGAGTGATTGTTGGTTTTTTAGAAGACAGCAAATAGAATGAAAATTATAGAATAAACTATCTCAGCATATCAAGACACTTTTCATACTTAGTTTGATGAGTTCGTCAAGTACTAATTTCATTGCCCTTTTTTTCTTCTGACATATATATCTAATCCTTAGAAATTGCTTATATATATATATATATTTGTTTATTTGACCATTTAAAATCAAATAATGGTGTTTTGAAACCAGTGTACAAAAGTATTGAGTTGTATTTTTTTGTATATTAAATTTTCTTCATTTCTGCATGAATAAATAATTATGTCTGATGGATATATCCCATCTTATGGGTTCTAAGCCTATTATCTGGAAGTAATTCATCTTTTGAACTCGGTTTGGTTGCCACTTAGCACTATCTGTTTTTATTTATATTGGATTACTAAGCAGTGCAGCTTAACAAATAACCAACCACAAATTACCTAAAATAGACGACTAAGTATGTTCAAATGTGTAGATTTGACTGGTCTTATAAGGGTGCCGTGCTATAGAATTTTAGCTTATTTTATTTTTTGAAATTTCTTATGGAAGCCATTTAAGATAATTAAGTGCTTTACATGAAATTTTGCATGTTAAGGGATGATGAGTTAGGAGTTGAAACAGAAAGCAGTCAAGAAAGCTTAGGAGTCTTAAAGCCTAATATTGAGGAGCTGGAGATGCTTTTGGAGGCTTACTTTGTGCAGATTGATGGCACTCTTAACAAGCTCTCTCATGTATGTTTATGCATTTTCACTGCCAACTGTCTAGCTTTGCTATCTTTTATTTATTATCTACCACCAATATTAAAAGCGGGAAACCTCGGAGCACATATTTTCTTAGAAATTGTTTATTACTCGACAAAATTCATGATGCACATGTTAATCATGAACTCAGACAGAATCGTGCCTACCATGAAGGAAAATATATGTGATCATAACTAAATGAGTCTAGTAGTTTTGAATAATTGGGCACTTTGGTGGAGTTTCCCTTTCCATCATTAGTCAAGGAAGCGAGTCATCTTGTGGCTCTCTCTTTGCCTAAAACCTGAAGAATCCCACTAGCTACAACCCATACTAGGCTCAGTATTTGTAATCTGACTGGTCACCTTTTGGCTTACACTAAGCATAACCTTCATGGCCTAACCCACCTATCCCCCAATTATGTGTCTCCATCCCCTACATTATTCCTCTTTTATCAATGTGGAACTAGATGAAGCTAATCATCTTGTGACATGTTGCTTGCTATAAGACGTGTAGAATTGGTTGTCTTTTTTGCATAATCTCTATCTAAAGGTAAATTCTTGTTTAGATATTGGTTAGTTAGGCATGTTCATGGTTCAATTCCAATTTTCTCTTTTCCTTTGTTTTCTCTTCTCCATAAGACTGACTTGCCTATTTATTCTCTTGGGATGCATGAAGTTGAGGGAGTATGTCGACGACACAGAGGACTACATCAACATTATGCTGGACGAGAAGCAGAATCAACTGCTGCAAATGGGAGTCATGCTGAGCACTGCCACTGTGGTGACCACTGCTGGTGTGGTGGTTGTAGGTCTATTTGGTATGAACATTGGCATCGACTTATACGAGGCCCCCTACCACAAATTCTGGGAAACGACTTGGGGCACTGTTGTTGGCTGTGTGATTCTCTATATTTTAGCGATTGCGTTCGGTAAGAGGAGCGGGTTGCTTCAGTGACGGACATTTTCCCTGTTGATTTGTGTAAATCGAATGGAAGGAGCCCAGCAGTTTTCAGCTAACTGAGAGATCTGTGAAAGTGCTTCCGACTACATTCCAAGTCCACGGTACCGTATAACATCTATTCTTTTGGGCTACGCTTGTAGCTTCTCTGGAGAATTTTAATAAATGTGTTGATAGTGTGCTTTAACTACGTATTTGTTATCAAATAAAAGACTAACTTGGGCATTCTATGGCATTGCTCAACTTCTTATTGATAAGAAAGGGTTATTTTTATCATCTCGAACTTTTATTTTTAAAGATTTGATATTTAACTCTTCCTTTAAGAAGATGCCGTATTGCAGTATGTCTCTAGCATGTTACAAGCTCATTAATCTCGGGATAGAGGATCCGGTTTCATATTTTGTCTACTAAGTAAATCTAGAAAATATGATGACTTATGGCGATTCAGTATCAATGTATTTTGTGTAGAAATTGATTTCTTTCCCCACGTTCCATTTATCTTCAAATAAAAGAAAACAATCCCCGGGGCAATGGTACAACGGTATGACATACGGGTTGTGATCCAGGGATCCACGGTTCGATCTCTAGTTACGGTGTATTTGTAAGAATTTTCTTTCAAATGGGAAACGCAATCAAAGGATGTTGGGCATCTGGATTAGCCGTCGTATGTGCTTCCTGATTTACCCTGATGGTCGGTGGGAAACTTTTGTGGAACCGGATCGGTCACTCCTAGAAATTGAGTCCATGAGACTGATTGGGATTTATCATTTTTTCAAATAAAAGAAAACACATTTGTGATACGTTCAAAAGAGAACAAAATTCCAAGAATTTAGGTGGCATGCATTTTTAAGAAGTGAATGCTTTCTTATTTTTTGGATTTGTCTATGTGTGTTTTTTTTTAAAAAAAACATGAACTCTCTCATTTTTTTAGTACATAATATATATTTTTTTTAAAAAAGGTTTTTTCAAGGTTTAAAACTATATCATTTTGTTGGATTTATAAAAGTAGAAACTTACTTGTTTAGAAAAAATTAAATCGCTTAGATAAGATCATCAATTTGCTACTACTAGTGTCTCAAAAACTTAACTATATCCTCACTTTCGGTCTATGTTACCTCTCCGAATCTAAATATATCGTTTCTCCAGGAATTTGACCCTTCAATTTAACACTTAACCATGTCATTGTTGACTCCTCACGATTAGTGTTGTTAAACGGATCAATAATCTATCAAAAATTCATCATATAATGGGGCAGGACGGACCGACTCATCATCTTGACAGATTAAGAAATCTCTAACCCAAAACAAATTGTAAGTTAGACGGACCCTGCAACCCTTGAATTTGATTGGATATTATATAACTTTTAAATTTGAATTGTGAATTAGGTACGTCAAGCTCAAAAATTCATTGAATTTTCTATTTTAATTTTAAATTTAAAAAAAAAAATTCAGTTGTGAGTTAACCTAAACCTATTGAATTTTTTACTTTAATTTTAAATTTTGAAAAAAAAATTATCTCAACTTGTGGATCAACCCAAATCCACCACAAACTAACCCTCACGGGATTGCAAACCTAAGCGGATTGGCTTACTTAAATCCACCTTAAAATGGATTAATAAAATTTCAACCAATCCATTTAAATTATTTAATGGGATGAACCAACTCGATGGACCTAACCTAAATTAACGACTTTAGTTGCGATCAATCATAAACTTCCGACTAACACTAATTCAAAATGTTTCAAAATATAAGTCTCGAGGAATCATCGACATTATTAGCTTTAAATTACTAAACTTTCTATATATATAATTTTGATATCTTGTGCATTTTACAATGCATGATTCATTCGCAATAGAAGATTCGGTAGACTTGAAAGTGTTTCGGGTGTCCGAAAAAATAACAATGCCATTTTTTAATTTTTAAAATTATTTATTTATTATTTTTTAATTATGGTTAAATTATTTAAAATTTTTCTTTTAAGATTTAAAAATTGAGTTAGAGTACTAACCCATAAAATTTTTCAAAATAAAAAAAATTTTAACTACTCATGGAGGGTACCAAATTATTATCTCACACTTCTTATCCAACACATGAGCAACTAATTTTTTTTATTTTAAAATTTTTTTATATTTAATACGATAATCTAACCTTTAAAGGAAAAAAACTTAAATAATTTAACTATAAGTAAAATAAATAAATAAAAAACATTGTTACTATTTCAGACATTCGAAACCCTCGAAAGCTCCAAATCTTCTGTCACGGACAAATAGCGCATTATAAGGCGTAGGATATTAAAAGATTATATATATACTCCTTGATATAACATAACAAGACAATACAAGGTAAATTGTTGACAAAATATTGTGATTATCAGTAATCACAAGAGAAGAACCAGCACATGAGTCCCTAGTTGAGGAGTATAAGTGTGCGCAATAGGAAGCTTATTCATTGCCTCCTAACATGACTTCTGTCAAGCTTGTGAAGCTCAAGTGCTACTTTGCCATGTTTGATGATTTCGTCTGCTTAGTTTAGCAAAAACTTCGACAGGCCATTCTGAACCTCCAAGTGGGATGTTTAGCTTCTTAGTTTGTTGTTTACTTCCTAGACAACCTTTGTTGTTTATTTTTCATCCTTTATTGATGCAACTTCTAAATTCCCTTCATTTATTGACGGTGATCATCCCCGACCAGAAGTCGAAGCTCTCCATGATCAGCACCAGCGTCTCCCCATCCTAAATCTTCCCCACGTATCTTGTACGCGTCCACGAAACACCGAGAGCGACTCTGGCACGCCCTTGGTGCCACTGACTTTATGAAAGCAATCAAAGAACTTGTAGTTTGTACAGAATTTAGCGCCTGGTCTCTGCCGTTGTCTTTGCTGCTGCTGCTGACTTTCCCTCGAACAATTAGCCAAACCTTGTCTCAAGATTTTCTGGACTATATTTGATGTATTTCAACGGATTCTTTCCATTCTCGAGTGGCAGTCTGACAGAAAACAAGACATTGCTATTGTCAATGGACATAATTGGAGTTAAGGCATGAATAAATACAGAACATGGCCATCAATTTATTGTAGTGCATGATTAATCATTTCAGAATTTCATCAGGCCATCTCCTGACCGGGATTTTCTGAAGATAAGGGATGCCCATCAATTGACACAGGTAACTATGGCCAAAGAACACCCAAGTCATGCCAACTAGCAATGATACTACAAGAATAGATAAAAGGCCTGTTGGAAATTTGGGAACAAAAATTAAATCACTGGAGAATCCATATCATGAATAACCTTTTCTGACATAAAAGAGCAATAACTTTGCATAATGTCAGTTCCAAACTACAATTGTGACTGGAAACTAGATACTCAAGCAACAAGGGAACCCAGATACGGAGGCAGAGCTCAGTACTCAGCTAGATAGGCAGGAATCTTGTTTAATCTAGGTTTAAAAAACAATGGAAGAAGAAGAAGATTACTGGAGTTGCTCAGTGAATAAAATTCTTGCACAAACTCTTTTATTTATTTGTAACTACAAATTGCCTCTGATAAGCTTGTAGAAGTATTTAACTTATTTTATATTAATACCATTAGGTTTACAAAACTTCATATGCATTGCTAACCTAGTATATTTTCGGTTTTGAAAATCAGCTCCTGATAAATACAAATATAGAAGTTTACACTACCTCAAAAGGGAAAAAAATCAAAGAGATGATTAGATTCTATACGCTAGGTCATGCCCATGTGAAGCTGAAAATTATGGGATTCAGAGGAATAAATGACAAGATATCTGTTATTTCAAATGGATAAAGTGGAAGCATTAGTAATATATAGTTCTCTGTTGCTGAGAACATACCCAAACTGTTTTATGAAAGATTGATATGCCGGTAAGAGAACCTCAGCCACTGCAAGCCTCAACGATTCACGCAACTCTTGATCAGTACTGTCCACTCACATTGTCTCATGGATAGCTCCTCAAACTGCATATTGAACAATTTGAACCTCGAAATAAGAAAGGCAGTTGGTTTGTAAAACATCATTGATTTGTCGCAAGAAAATATAGAACCAACCTATCCTTCAGTATGGGTTTTGGAACTAAACCACTGCTGCTACCACCTTCAATCCCTGGCACAACACTACCTCCTGACGAAGACACACCTTGGGCTGAGAGGGTCTGCAATATCTGTGAAATTGCCCAAATTGGAAAAATCATACAGCAAGAAATGGATGAAAAATTATCTGATTATTAGTGTCAGTTTCTTTTTTAAAAAATAAAGGAAATAAAAAAGGTGCATATAATGAATTTAGAAGCATCAAGCTATGCATGGTTCTGCCCTGTAATTGTAATGCGAACAATAGAATAGCAATTATCCAAAAGAATTGTTTGTCAGACTAATTGCCAACCACCAAGATGCTATGACTCTACGAGATTCTGATGCAAGGTAATACCGTCCCAGTGTCAGGTATCAGTGTCTGATCGGAATGGTGTGGGATGCAATGCTAACACCAACAAGTGTGTGTGCATGTTCGGGAAGGACTGAACAACCACAGGACATCAAGCCTACCCCTCTTCAATGTTCAATATTATACAACTTATAAGAACAAACCTTTGACCAAGCAACCCTTCAATATTGATTTGCATTCTGTTGTACAATCCTACAATGTCTCTGGATCCAATCATCATCCAATAGGTCTTTTGCTTCTGACCTAAAACACATACACAAAAATAAAAAAATAAAAATCAGACAACCTGAATTATCATGCATCTCATAAAACCATAAAAAAAACACACCTCCGTGCAGATTTAACAATGTAATGGATGTTATTCATAAGAAATAAATACTGCAAAGCAGAATCTTTGTATATCTTAGATTTCACATCCAAATTACTCTGAAGAGCTTGCATAATTCGCATAGTTATAGATGCCAGGCGAGAGCTTGTCCCATCTCCTGGTCCAAATTCCTGAAAAAGTTGCTTGCAGTTAGAAGTTCAGACAGACAGAAGAAAGTGTGTACTTGAAAAGAATAATGATGGACACAAGCGAGGAGGGAAAAACATAATGTCATGTACCCATGAATCAGGGATACAAACTAAAATGCATTTTAGAAAACGAATCCACCAATTCCAGAATGTGTTGTTGATCTATCCTCATGAGTTGTATTTTTACCAATTCTGTGCATGAATTAGTTTAGTACCTATGATGCAAGCCAGTCGGCAAGAAAGCAGGGACAACTATCTAACTTTTACCTACATGTGTACTGCAGAAAAACTATATGTTTTTTTTTGAGGGTCTTGATCACAAGATACCCACACCACATTGGATGTGAAACTACTCCCTGTTCGGGGCACAAGCAACAAAATTAAACCCATCCTAATAATGGCGTTATATGAATTTGAATACTTGACATCAAACAGCAAGCCCTTCACATCTAGCTCACTTAACACTAGAACAAGCAAATATTGGTCTTAGATGCTTTTCTCTTGTTAACATGAAATAACACATTTCACTGTCTTGATCAAAATCTCTAATGACCATCTGAATAGTGCACTTGCTGTAGTTTCATCTGGTGATCCAATAGTGACAACAATGAAGATGCCAAGCAAGATAATTTAGGTTAGTGAAGATTATTCTATTAACAACAAAAGACGAATCTCAAGGGAAAATGAGACAGGTAATTTTTCTAAAAGAAAAAGAATCAAAAGGACAAGGAGAGATGAATTAGAGAACAAAAGCATAATTGATGCTGCAATAAATATAGACCAGATAAAGTCCACATCTAACATGGTGGTAGAGGCTGTAGCATTTCCCACAAATACCTGTGGAATACAATAATTTCCACCCCTAATGGTACAGAATTTTAAAAACTAAAAATCAATATTAGACCAGGAAGCTATAAAAAGAAAAATAGAGTGCACCAGTTAAAAAAGCGTCAAAAAACAAGATGAAGGGCCAACTTTTTCACCACAACCCCTTATTTCATGATAAAATCATCTACAATCCACAACTGTAAGATCCTCTTCAAACAAAGAAAAGGCGGAATGTCATTATATTTGGTAGTGTTTTCCCAAAATGCTTAGCCTCAAAGCAGTTAGTGCTATAGATTTCAAACGGGTTGGAATGCAAACTACTACCTGGCGCAAGCCTAGATTAGGCAAGACCTAGCTAAGCCGGCATAATCCTTAGGCCGGTGCTATAGGTTTCAAACGGGTTGGGATGGCAAACTACTACCTGGCGCGAGCCTAGATTAGGCAAGGCCTAGCTAGGCCGGCATAATCCTTAGACTAGGCTAGGTCCTACCCGTATGCCAGGCATGGCTTGGTGCAATGTCTTTTTTGTCTAAGTTCCCCAAAATCCCCATATTTTTATTTAAAAATCAAACTAGAAGGCGCTTTTTAATCCTTTATTAAAATAATTAAAAATGCATTTTTTAAAACTATCCTACCCAAAAATAATCTCCATCTCAAATATCCAAATCTCTAACTCCAATTCCTCATTTCCTGAGTCATCATCTCTATACTCTTTCTCCTATCCTATCTCATATTCTACTTGACATTACTCATCTCTTCCTTATTAATCATATTTTATTTCAGCCAGTGCCAAGTCAACTCCATTGATCAGGACATGGTTACATCATTTAGAATGTTAGGATGATGAAGGATCATTGTGGGTGGAGCGTTAAGGTTGCACCACGATTAAGTGTCATGATCCTAATATCTCAAGCCTGTCATGGGCAATATACCCAAATCCTCAATCAGGAACAATTTCTTCCCACCTATATTGGAGCTAAACTGACAATGTCCTATCTAGATGGACTAGAAGGTGGCTCCATGAAGATAATATATCTCCTTGACTGATGATAGAGGGCATGTTCTTTTAGGGCTGTCAATTATAGCTAACTAATAATATCCAAGCCCTTTACTAGACGTCGAAAGTTATTACATCAGCTACTATCCATTCTCCATGGGTTCAAAATCAAATTCCATAAATAATGAGATCTACAGTAACAACAGCATTTTACCATCATTCACCAGTCGGACATCGTCATATTCACATTCATTAGTATTTTGTTATTTTCAAGTTCTGAATCATGTAAAAATAAATTTTAAAATGGCAACAATGCAATCATATTTGCAAGGATACTGATGCAATTTTGCCAAACCTATTAATGATAATAGCTTATAAAGATATAAAATATAGGTATTAAATTTAAGGGAATATTAACTGCTTTAAGGCTGATTAAAAGAAAATAGTTATCAACTTAGTAAAACAATAATAACTCCTAAAATTATAAGCATAGTTTGAAATCTCATATCGCGTTGGGAGAAATGGGTGAAACAATCGAAATGTATTGTTCCGATAAATTACTGAACCTCGATACTATTCGGCACAAGCAATGTCTCTTATGTCATTGTGCTAATCATGTCAAATGAGTATCATTTAAAGTCAATATCCAACTCTTGGCGTGCTAAAACTTAGATTTAAATGAATTGAAATAATATTATTATTTTTACAGCTTATCTTCATACAAGATAATGCCCAAATGTACTATATCAAATAAAAACAAAGTTGGAAATAAGAATATAGTTGTCTTCTTTTTGTTCATCTCCTTCCTCCTTTCTCCTTCCACCTCTAATTTCCCACTAGTACCATAGATTGCAATGTTGACACAATATGAAAATAGTACTCTTCCAATCAAAGACCGAAACTCCAACATTGCTCAAAATTTTGAAGCTTGAATATAAGTAAGGTAATAAGTTATGATCTTTGATAAATATATTATTTTATCTACATCAGTAGGAAGTATCTATTAATTTTCTCTCAAATTGATATTTCACCGTGCTGATTAATAACAAAACACAAAACAATAATATATGTCAATTAAATCCAAGCAACCATAATTATTAGTAAGTTTAATGAAAAATTAATAAGTATTAGTATAAAGTTATAACATAATTAAGATTATATATATTTTTTAAAAAATAATATAACTTATAATAACTAGTAGAAATAGAATTCTATTATCCTAGTCACACCTATATTAGTATAAAATAAAATCATAAAGTTAATTGATATTTTATCTTATCATTACTAGTAATTTGCCTATATTTACATTTATCACTTAATTCCACCCAAGGTTTAAAATATCGAGCCATGTCGAGGTTTCGGTCCCGGACCGGAACGATACAGTTTCGGTGTCGTATCGTACTGTGCCGGTATAGTTTCGATATTTTTAAAATATAAAATATATTAACTAAAATAAAAAATTTAATGTAAATATTTAAAAATAAAAAATAAAATATTTTTAAAAATAATAAGATAATTTTATGGGTTTTAATAAAGGCCTATTTAAATTATTCCCAACTATAACTAGGAATTGATTATTAAAATATCATTAAACACTAAGTTAAAAAAACAAAATCGCGAATCGTGACTAGCTGCGCGCGCGATTGGGGGTGCGTGCTGCCCGCGCGCGGATTTATGCTTAACAGGTCAACGATAGAAGTTATACATCTTCTTAGACAACTAAAAAAACAAAATTTGTACATGGTATTCATTGACCTAGAAAAAGCTTATGGTAGGGTCTTCCAGTGGAGTTAGAGGTTCAGTTCCAGGAAGCACTTAGAAGTTGTTTGAGAGCTAATTTTGCCTAGTGAGATTTCCACAAGGGAGAAGAAGGCAACAGAACAATAGCCTGAGGAAATTCGTACTTGAAGCACCTCTGTATGTGTGAGTGGGAAGAGTATCCAAATGGTTACTTTGAGTTTTCTCAAGAGTAGAATGCAAGACCACGAAAGAACTTATATCAAACTCGAACTAAGTTCAACACTAATGCCAATTGATGTAACAAAGCGAAACACACCTCATAAAAAGGACAATCTCACATGGTGCAAGGAAACATTGGAATATTATGAATCAAAAGTTGAATATTACATGAGAGACTATGACACTTTTGTAGATTTAATTCTATGAAAATTAGCAAACAAATAACAAATTGAGAAACCCAAGTGTCTCATTAATTGACTATTAAGTTAAATATAACAAACCAAAATAAACTAACTATCAAACAACTAAAATTATTGAATTCAAAATTTTGAATCTTATTCCTAATCTGCATTATTCTTAATCTGAATTGTCTGCTCAGTAGATGCTGCAATTGAAAAGATTGCCACCTAGGACAATGCTAACTTCTGTTGTCAGCAAAACTTACGTCTGATAGTAAATTTTCAATGCCAAAGTTTGCTCTCTTAGGATGTAGAAAAACTATGCTTTATGCCAAGGTTATCTCAAAAATGGGACATGGAAGTTGTCTTGTGCAGAAGCATGGCCCATATGCAACAAATCGTAAAAATCCAAGACATTGCATTGCAAGTTTGTAACACCTCATTGCACAAACAATGGCATAATAAGCAAACTGTGAGTATCATCTGTGTTGCTTAGGACCATAAAAGGATTACAACAAATAGTGAAAGTCGCTGTTAAATCAAGGTGGAGAGAGGAAATAAAACCCTCATCATATCGCTCCCAAATGCTAGGATAAATTAGGTTGCACTATTGTTACTAAATGACTTTCAGGCCCTCAAAATAGTTTCTTTTCTTGTGCAAGGGGTATGGTTATCTACATTGGCATGCTTCGTTAAAGATGCATGCAAACTTCTCTTTTGAGTATTTATAGATCAACTAATTCAATCATTTTAAAACACAAATAGGCAATAGAGAGAACAATTGTCAAACAACATATCAAAAAAGTGCACTGACAAAAAATAACACACACACACATGGGAAATGTAAAATGAGATAGATTTGTAAGTGGATAAACTGTAATTAACTGAATATCCATCCAAAAAAACTAAAACAAAGTGAACCTATGATATGTGGAAACAAGCCTATGTTTAATTAGGATGTGGAAACAAACCTATGAGTAGTTAGGAGAGAACGAAACTCATCCTCAAGTCTTGTTATAGCCTTCAAAAGAGAATTGTTTGCTTGGTTAACCACAAAACTCATCCTCAAGTCTTGTTATAGCCTTCAAAAGAGAATTGTTTGCTTGGTTAACCACACCATCATTGTTCCTTAAGCTTTTATTTGAGCTAAAAAACTGTGAGATGCCTCTAATCTGTTCGATTGCTGTGAGATAATTTTCATTTGAGCTCTGCCTACTCATTGAGAAAAGCACCACATTAACATGAATGATCAGAATATGTACAAGCGTAAACTAATCAAGTCACATTTTCACAAAAGATTTTCAACTTTCTTTTAGAAGGCAAAATCTTTATCCAGTTTGCCGGGAATAATCAAAGAAGCGAATAAGCACTTCCCAGGTCTAAAACAATGGACTTCAGCAATGAACGTATTACCAACCAGTCCCCCCAGTCCCACACCACATTCATAACGAGAAAGAAGAAGATTTTAAAAATGGAAAACTCTCGAAGCTGATCGAGAAAACAGGAAATGCATTTCTAAAACAAAAAAACAGATGAAGAAAGCATGGGCAACCTCCCGCGTGCGTTCGAAGTATCCCAGTATAACGTCGGTTGACTTGAGGGTCTGTCGATGTTCCTGTGCGCCATACGAATAGCAAAGGTGCGCACCTGCACCATAGCCAACAGCAGGCAAAGCTTTCACAAAACCCCAAACAGCGATGACATAGAGATCCACATCCACGACCTTACCAACACCAGTGAGATCCAATCCACGGATAAAGAGGACAAGGACGAGTACCTGGGTGGGGCGCATGGCGGCTTCGAGTGCGGAGAGGCGGTGATCGAAGGAGCCGAGGATAGACACCATGCGGTCGGTGTCGGCGCGGCTCTCGTGGAGAGAGTCGCGGAGAAAGGGCACCCGCTCCCTTAGGGCGTTGCTCGCCCCCATGGGCGATGGTTGATAGGACGGAGGAATCAATCGCCGGCCTGCGGCTTCCCCCTTATTCCGATAGTCTATCGTCCTTGCCGCCCCCTCCTCCTCCAAGTTGCCGACTCGATCAGAGGACGAAGACCGAAAGGGACTCGCAGCCTTTCACAGTTCGTTTGGGAGGAGGCGAGGGAAAGGGAGAGAAGGGTGAGAGAGGGTAAAGAGAATTTGATAAGTGAGTTAAGAAAGAAAAGGTGAGAGAAAGAGTAAAAAAAAATTTCATGAATCAACATAATTTTTTTTACCCTAAGATAAGATGTAAGGAAGAAAAAAAATTAAAAATATTTATTTTAATTTTATTTTTATATTAAAATAACTCATCTATTAGATTTTTTATCATCGTTCCTTATCACATAATGCAGTCGTCATAGGATCTCATCTCTCGCACTCTTTGACATCGACCTTTGTCGTAAATTTCTCCGAAGATAAAACTCAAAAGAATAGAGACAGGTAATCATAATCTCCTTTTCCTCTTCTTCCTTTTATCGTAACAAAATGTACAGATTCTCTGTATTTCACATATTTATTATATGTCTACTCATTATTTCTTTAAATTTTTTTATTTACTTAAGTCATAAATATTAAGTTTTGTTGCTCTCATGAGCTATATATATATTTTTCACATATAGATTTATTTTAAAAAATAAGGATATTTTTATAATTTTATATATTTAACTTTCATTACTTTTCCTTTCCTCCCAAACACGATAACACATAATTGTTATAAATGTTGTAACTGTTACAACGTGAATGTTAAATGAATATGCATAAAAAATATTACGTTATAGCAACTACGATTTTGTAATTGCTACAACGCATGTTTAATATGTTCAAAAATATTTATGTTTTAGTAACTATGATTTTATATCTATTATAATGTAAATGTTGAGTAAGCAAGTTGAATCATGTTGTAGTAAATACGATTTTGTAGCAGCTACAATAGTTGTAGCAGCTACAATTTCATAGCTGCTATAACGTGAATTGTAGACAAATAGGGTTAAATCTACGATGTAACAACTAAAGAACCATAACTGTTATAACATGAATATTTTTGAATATGTTATGCATTGTAATAATTACAAAGAGCAATGATACACTATATGAAAATGCAATATGACACACTATAGACATGAGTCTCACATCTATATAGTAGGTCCCACATCCATGCAGGGTAGTGCGTCATGTTGCATTTTCATGTTGTGTTTTCATGTAGTGTATCATTTATCAATTATAAAATCGTAATTACTACAATGTAAATATTTTTAAATAAGTTAAGTATGTGTTGTAGCAGCTACAAAATCGTAACTACTACAACGCAAATATTATTAATGTGTACTCACCTAGAGTTGAGCAATTAGTTCAAAATCAAACTGATCAAATCGATTAAATTGAAACTGAACAACTTGAAATTTGTTTGAATTAACCGAACCAATTGATCTTTCCAATAAAATTGAACAAGCTAAATCAATAATTTGGTCGAAAACTAAATTAATTTTACTATAGTGTTGGTTTTGAAAATCAACACTACTGTAGTGTAATTTCGATTCGATCTGATTTGATTGAAAATTGTGGTTTATTCAATTTAATCCAACTAGAAATTTTAAAATCTGAACAAAATCAAATTATCTTAAATAATAGATTTTTTTATAAAAAAATATAATTTTAAAATAACCGAATTAAATTTGTAAATTCGATTGATTAATTCAATTTAATCGAACTTTTTACTTATCCCTATATTTACTTAACATTTATGTTGTAATAGCTACGAAATAGTAGCTGTTACAACATATGTAGCAACTATTATGCGTCCAACTGATTAAAAAATTAGATGAAAGATTTTAATTGGGAGATAATATTACTGAACAGTACAAAATAGTATTGAAGGACATTTGGATAATTATACATGGTTGAACGCCCCTTTGATGATTTAAAAATAAAGTAATATCCATCCCTAAGGCAATGGTGTAGTGTCCTAGATATCTAAGGATTGAGTTTTAATTTCGATAAATTAACGGATGAATTTTCTTTAATGGCCAATTGCCCTAAAAATACTAGGTTAAGGTCACTCACTACAAACGCTTTCAAATTTACCTTAATAGTTGGTGGAAAATTTTCATGGGGAACTTTTATGGAATTGGATGCCAATTAAAAGAAAATAAAAAGACATTTTTGATGTTTACCCTAATTTTATTATCAACAAAGTTAAAAAAAATAATAATAACTAATTTTGTTTTTGATGAATTTATATTTACCTTTTAATCAATAATTTTAAATTGGTCAAACGAAATCAAATCATATTTTGATTTAATTTTACATGGATTCAATTTTGATTTGAATTTTAAATTAAAATTTTCACAATCGATCCCATAATTATCTATGAAAAAGTAAATCGAAAAGTTGTAATTGGCTACTACGGAGAAAAATATTATCTCAACTTAATCGAGATTCGACCCTTGCCTACTACAGTAAATCTGTCCTGCAATAATCAATTCTACCATGCCCCAAAAACGGATATGAAAAGTCCTAAAAATTCTTAGAGAGAGGAGGGAAAAAATTAATTTTCACAAATCAGTAGAAATTTTAAACTAGAATATCAAATTCTTTTTCTCTCTCTACCCATGCTACTACTTTTCTGCAAAAGATGGAATCCGCCACCTTAGCGGCCTCACACGGTCGGTCCCACGACCATCTGTGAGAAAGTAAATCGAGAAACTGCAGTTGATCACGAGAAGGTATTGTCTGACTTCGTCAGAATTCAAATCTTTGCCCTCTTCTATAAATCTGCTGCATCATAACCAACTCAGCTATGCCCCGAGGGCCTACCCATACTACTACTAAATTAGAGGAAGGAAACTTGATTGAATTTAATATAATCAAGTTTTAGTCAAAATTAATCATCTCAAACTCAAGCAAAAAAAACTACAAAATTTCATATAATATGTTGAGAAACCTCTAATTTACCTCTACAATTATGTTCTAATTAAGATCAAGGGTGCAAGACAAACCGTCTTTTGTTCATTAGCCACCTACTTTTCTCCAATCATGGGAAAGGCACATTCTCCTCAAACTTTGCATATCGCACGTGCTCGACTTGATATAATCCATAGTCTAGCAATTGCAAGTAAGCTTTTCCCCATCCATCATCATGCGTTCTAGTACGCCGGCCATGATGTGACTTGGTCAACAATGTAAGGTTGCAAAGTTTGGTTCGAAGTAAACCAAAGCTGACTAGTTCCCAATTCTAGAAGAGCGATTGCACGAGCAGACAACCATAACAAACCTCTCGCATTCAATTCAATTCAATTCGATTATTTTCGGGGTTCCCCAAAAAAACAAAAAATATATCAAAAAAAAAAAACTTCTGAAACCTCGACGCTACACCCGCCAAACTTAAAACGCACGCACGCCGATGTGGTAGGACCCACCGCATACCAACGTCGACTGTTTCCACCCAATGTGGAGCCCGACGCCAGCGGTTCGCCAGGCCTTCGACGGAACCTCGACCCGAGGATTATACCGCCCACGATGCCCTCTCTCTCTATTTCTATTTTCTGTTCTTTTTGTTTTTTTTTCTTCTTTTTTGGGTTGAAGAAACAATGTGAATAAATGGGAAGGGACGAATAAAACGAAAGACTTCCAGCTTATCCTTCCACCTCTGCGGAAGCTTCCAGCTCCTTCTTTGTGGGCCGCTGGATGGGCCCCACCATCGACCGGAATCCGACGGTGACCGCGTCGTGCACGCACCAGTGGAACCCCGGCGGCCTCCCCTCGACCTTCGCCGCCTCGCACTCCTCGCACGCCGACGCCAAACGCGGCGGCCGAGGAACCGCGAAAGGGGCTAGCGGGCCGAACTTATCCCTCTGCCGCTGGAGGTTCCACAGCTGGGCCTCGTACTCCCACGGCCCGATCCCAGCGACCGCTTCCGGTACGAGCAGACCCGAAGCCGGATCGATGACGCCCGATCTCGCAGGGTTGCGCCTCAGGATCTTCAGCTCCGGCAACGTCGCCTCCTCCCCAGCGCAGTGGCCCTTCCTTCTGGACCGTCCCCGACGCTCCCGTCTCGGCCGGCGCAGAGCGGCGAGGATGAAACAGTCCCTCTCGCAGACGATGGAGGCGAAGTCGGACGTCTCGTCGATCGGCACCTTGCGGCGGACATCCGGCGAGACCCGGGCCTTCTTCCGGCGGACCAGGGACAGCGAGATCTGCTGGGCGGCGACGCCGATCCTCTGGCTGACGACGGCTTGGAATTTTTTGAACCCTAGCGAGGAGTACAGCGGGACAGATCCTACGTCGATCTCGCGATCCCCGTCGAAGAATACGACGGGGAAGTAGACGGCGGAAGCCAGCAGATCCACTGCCATATCACCGGCGAGGGGGTCGGCGATTGGCGAGGGACGCAGGAGGGGGAGCAGGGAAGGGAAGACGCATCGGGATAGAGGAGAGCAGATAGGGTTTTGGGGCGACCAGTAGGAATTTATAAGGCGGTTGCGACGCGGTAGGGACGTATGGCAGAATGGTAATTCCGTCGACGTGGTGGGGCTAATTCCGGAAGGAAAGAGAATAATTTGGGATTGGGTTTGCTTGGGTGATAAGTCAAGTAACTCTTGGCACTTTATATCGGCAATAAATAAAGGAATTTAAACAGAGGATATTAATTTGCATTTATGTACATTCATCGAATAAATTAATTATCTCTTAACGGTGCATTTGGTTTGTAGAATAATATATTTCATTTTATTAAATATATACTTTTTTTTTAACATTAACTATTTTATCGTGTCGTTTAGAAACTCATAATAAATTAATTATGTCAATTTGGTATTAATTATGCTCTTTGAATTTTATGTAGTTGATAAATTAGTTAATGTTGAGAGTTGATGAAAATTTTATTAAAATAAGTAAACTATAAGATATATTTGGTAATAAAACTTTTTTTTATTTCCTGTCGATGACGACGGAATAAATATTTCCATATGGTTTAATATATAAATTTATCTAGATGGTGGATTTATATTTATCTTTGAAATTTATTCCAAATCCTCTTTGAATTTTATGTAATTGATAAATTAGTTAATGTTGAAAGTTGATGAAAATTTTATTAAAATAAGTAAACTATAAGATATATTTGGCAATAAATCTTTTTTTTTATTTCCTGTCGATGACAATGAAATAAGTATTTCCATCTGGTTTAATGTATAAATTTATCTAAATGGTGGTTTTATATTTATCTTTTAAATTTATCCTTTTTATAAGTGTATTAAAATAACTTATGTTACAAATAAATATATTTAATTATTAATAATAATATAACATTTTATCATATTACCATAGTATCAACGAAGCACCACAGGGGATTTTTTCCTTCCATAAGAAACGAACTTAAGAAACATTGACCGTCTAGATGAACCTCCACAAGCATTTTTTTTAATTTACTCAGATAATCGATAAAAAATTTCTATGAGATCAAATTAATAAAATTAGATACCGCTGACTAAAAATAAAAATAATATAGATATTAACATAGAACCACCATCTTTTCCTTGTCAAAAATCACCGACCACCATGACTCTCTCACCCCTTTTATTCATCTCCATGGTCGTCCTCATCTCTCTTCTCCTACTCCATCAACCCCATCGACTAAAAAACTATATGCTTGGAGTCAAGCAACTTGAGGAAGTTAGATTTTAGGACAGTGTCCAATTTACCTTAATTGAGTGAGGCAAGCTACTTGAATCGACAGATTAGTCAAGCTAATCAGGTTAATTTTGTTTGCCAAGCTAATAGGGTTGGTCAAACCAGGATTGATCAAATATGCTAGTCAAACTAATTAGATAGGTAATCGAACAAGTTGAATTGGTGGAACAGATGTGCACGATTTGACCAAATGAAAGTGTCCGATAACTTATTTGGGTAAGTCAACATGGAGTAAGCCAATAGCTGATATAAATCTAACTTACAATGAATAGTCCAACAAAGTAAATAATAATAATAAAGAATTTTTTGATCATATTAAAAATCAACGCTAAATCAGTAGTTTCTAAGTGCAGTGCTAGTAATAATTGAAAAGCAAAAGTAAAAAGACTATCATCAACGTTTAAATGTCTAACCTTACCAGTTTGTCCAAAGTAAAAAAAAATATCTTACATCTAATGTGGTACTAAGGCTTTGTGATTAAAAGCTACAAATCAAGAAAACAGTGAGTTCAGTTAGCTTTTGCCCGCCCTCCATATAGGAGAAAGCAGATGTTCACAGAGAATATAATGGTTCTAAGAATCTCATAATAGGAATCACGTGCATCAACAAATCAGCTATTTATTGAGTTTGATCCAAACTTTGAAGCATGTATCAGCAATGTACAATTTTGTGGCATGATGATTTTATGCAGTCATTTGACGCAGTGCATTGTAGGGAAATTAGTAAATAGCAACCCCTTGCGTACGTTCAAATATAACATCCAATCAGGGATGTTAGGCAGAACTGCGGAAGCTCCAAAATGAAGGCAACAAGTATTCAGTTTACATGAGAAAACATGCACTGAAGGAATTTCTTACACTCAAATCGACGATGAATCAAGTTTAAACCACCAAGGAAGCTTGCGCAACTTACCAAGGTTGATTAAATAAGGCTCTTCTTGAATCTGCGTCTGTTCAGGGGGAAAAAAAAAAGAATGATTCTCCTAACGTCAGGAATTTAGAAGATTCCAACATCAAACAAATTCTAGGCACTTCAGGCAATTGAAGAAAGATAATGGTCTAAATGTATAATATAATGGTATAGTAACTGCCAAAGATTTGTGTTACCAAGTTTAATAGTGTCCTATTGTAACAAATGATATAAAATTACTTGCAACTTTGGAAAAACTAAATCCTGTAAACTTAGTCAAACATATACTAACTGGTCAGACTTCACAAAAAGCCAATCTATCGGATAAATGTGTTTATATTTATGTTAATTTCATGCTATCATACGATTAGTCATGTCAAATTCATACAGTCTGTTCACTACTGTTTCGAGTAATATGATATTTGAGTTGAATCGTGTCTAGTAATACCTGCAGCTTGTTGAAGAATTAACTTCCTAGTGATTCTTCTCGAAATGAAAATATTTACCATATCACTCCACTGAAGGAATGAACTTCCATTCAAGAACATAATGTTCTATTATTATTTTATGTGAATCACTATTTATGTTAGAGCTAAGCTGAAATAAGAAACTAAAAAGTTAAACGACAGTTCGGCAAATGTCAATTAAAAGAGAAGAAAAGGTCATCTATGAGGGCCACCAATATAAAGCATCAGACATTACATACTAATTGGGGGACTAGCAATTTCAAACTGAGGTAGAAATGAAGGAAATCAATTGGCAATGATCCTGATGGGATGCTCTACTTGCTTTTGCATCCCTTCATTCTCTTGTTTAACTTGGATTTCAGCTCAATATTCTAATTTCAAAAAAAAAACTACCAACAGAAACCGCTGAACAAAATGGCAAATCTATTTAAAATCCAACCAAATATCTGTCTTATCAAGTGATGGATGAAGAACTGTCAACGATTGGTATAAACATCAACAATTCTTGTACCTACTTGGGTGCTGAAACAAATAAAAGGAACGTGATGCAAGCTCAGATGGAGATACACGGCACCAAATGATTCCCAGGCAAATTTTGGTTTCTTGGTCTTCAGATTGCTTACCTCTTGATGTTCATGTTATCAATACCGTTAACTTGAGGACCTTCAGGATTATCAAAATTTCTTTACTATTGTGATTAGGCCTTTTGTAGAGCAAAACAAGGAATATTTTCATTAAGAAAATGGAGGTAACTGTTGTTAATAAAATTAATGTTCAAATCTATTCCCTTGTGCAATGTTATATACAACATCATGACAAAGTTGTTGGTTAAAAATATGAGGCCTCACATGATGAATATGATATTATAAATAAACAATGGGACTTTCTTACGTGGTAAGAATCTTCAGAACAATAGTGCAGCGTTGAGTGAGATTGTGCACTCATTCTATAACTCAGTGCTCAAGTCCTTATGTTAATGTGAAAATTGATTTGGAGAAAACTTTTCACAGGGTTTCCTAAACCCTAAAACCTCATTAATGTCTGTGTTGTATTTGTATTGCAATCTGGTTAGCCAAAAGATTAGCATTGGTAAGTTCTGATGTGTTTTCTATACAAATATGGTGATGTAGTACTGGTTTAAGGATTACTAGTGCTTTGAGGTGCAAGGAGGACGCTTATCCTTTTTGAGTACCAAAGGCTTATATTTCTCCTTTGAGGATTTTTGCTGCAATTCAGAATTTACTTGTTGATAGGGTTTCTATAAAGAAAACAGTCAGAGAAAAAAAATATTTATCCGAAGCTTAATGCCTATGCATTCACTGACATCAGGGTGGTTAATGATATTATGCTAATAAGTGAAAAAAAAATATTCTAAGGATCTGATGATGCTACTGAAAGAAAGATCAATCACATTAATGTTCTCCTCATTAGGGAAGAATAACATGGTTAGATTTTTAATCATATTTAAAATTACTGAAAATTACAAAGTTGTTTAAGTTAACTAAAATTTTTATAATTTGTTATATTTTTAGAAAAAAAGTTGGAGAATTTTTAAAATTTTAGTATTTTAGAAAAGTCAATAGCTTTTTATTAGGATAACTGAGTTGTTATTTATAAAGAAGAATGAGTTTTATTGTGATTTTTGTGAATCTAATAAAGGGGATTAGGATTCCATAGATTAGGACAACTATCAAATAAAAAAAAAAACCCCATTCAATTCTCTGTGAGATAAAAAAAAATTATGTGGGATACTTATCTCCATTTGCTTCATTAATTTTGTACTAGCATTTTTATGTGATTTGAGGGTTCAATTTGGTGTTACATAATCCACTAAGTACTTGTTGGATATTGCAATAGCATAGTTCAAGACATAGATCTATATATCTTACTAAAAGCATGCAATTAAACTATTGAAGGATATGGGAAATTGGCATGCAAGCAAGCTAACATGTTTAGAAAAATGTATCTGAAAGTAGTTAGTTGAGTGATCTACCTATCTCACACATGTCCAAACATATGTTATACGTGATGTGAGCTAGTTCATGCAAAATTTGAAGAAACTACATTTGCTTGTAGCCTACAAGATATTGCATTACCAAAAAGGCACGATGGAAAAAGGAATCTTGTTCAAGAAACATAACAGGATTACACTTGAAAACTATACTGATGTTGACAATGTGGGTTCAGGAACAAAGAGGAGATCTACCTCTGGGTATTGCACCTTTCTTAAAGGGAACTTAGTTGCATACAAGAGCAAAATGAACTATGCGGGCACAGTAAAGTGCAGAATCTGAATTCTAAGCCATGGCACATGGGTTATGTGAATAACTATGGTTAAAAATTATCTTGGAGGATTTACAAATTAAATAGAACAGTCCTATTTGCCTCTACTATGACAATAAGTCAAGAATGAATATAGCATATAATCTAATGCAACATGACAAAACAAGTCATCTTGAAGTTGATAGAAACTTCATTAAGGAAACACAAGATAATAGTCCCATGGTCTCATTTGCACTCTTATGTATTTGCAAGGTCCCAAAAGTGAATAACAATTCACCATTTTAGACATTAATTACCATGCTAGGAATTAAAATGTCTATTGACAGGCTTGAGAGGGAGTATCAGAATATCTAATCCATTAGAGGATTGATTTGTGACTATCTTAGAAATTATTAAGGTTGTAAACAAGACGAGCCGAGCTGAGTTGAGCCGAGCCGAGCTTTGTGTTGTTTGACCTTGTTTGATAAGGTAATCGAGCCAAGCCGAGTCGAACTTAAAATGAACCAAGCCATTGAATTAGGTGTTCAAGCTTGGCTTGGTTTCTTTTTTATAAGCTTGAGCTTGGTTCAAGCTTAATTTGAACTTGATTTGTTTAGATGTTATTGAGCTCTCAATTTGAGCTTGTTTGATCGTTTGAAACTTTTATATCTTTAAACTTGTTTGATTGGCTAGTGAGCTTGATATTATTACAGGGTTGTTTGTTTGTTTCGAGAGCTTCTTTATTTACAAGTTTGATAAGAGCATTATTAATGAACATGGTTCACTAACGTTGTTTGTGAATATTGTTTATGAACATTGATTGCGAATACACAATTTTTGTTCATCAAAATTAATGAGCTGAACACATATATGTTCAAGCTTGTTCATTTAGTTTAATAAGTTGTTCAAGCTTGTTCATTTAATTGACCTTCTATATATTGAACAAACATAAACACACTCTTACCATGTCGAACACCATGTTTCCTCATGAACATTTGATTCACTTACAACCCTGAAATTATTGGTATTTGGTTCACCATTCATAAGGATCTCTAATTCTCCTTCATTATAAAATTTCCTTAATTGGTTTCCTTTTTCCTCTTCCCTTTTTCTCCTTTTCTTAAAAGTTGTATACTAATTATACATATAGTCTTGTGATGTATGAGAGAAATACTAAAATTTCTTCTCTCAACTCCTGTCAAGTTTTTTTTAAGAGATGAATTTAAAGGTCAAGAGTTAATGTATGTGGAAATGCATAAAATATAAATTCATTCCAAACTTACTTCCATCTACTTGGATTCATATTGACTCCTATTTTGGGTCACTTCTAGCTAGTAATTATTAGGCATCGTTTTGAGTTGGGAGTAAGACTAGTAAAAGTATCTTAAATTCGGAAGTTAGCAAAAGTAAGATTTTATAATAATCTCATGTTAAAATGATATAATTTTTTCAAAACCTCAATAGTGGGAAGATAATTGAAAGAGCAAAATGTTCTCAGCATTCTCTATTTTATTTGCGAAGCAATGTCCAAAGATTAAACTCTACTTAAATTTCTTCTCCTCCTCCAACCAACTTCCACTTCTTCTATGTCCTCCACTTTTCTTCTTCTTTCATCCCACTTTTTTCCCTTTAATATTGTGGTTTAAACAAGGAGAAAAGAATATTAGGAAGAAGAAATTAATAGGATAGAGAGGAAAAAAGATTGCTCAAGAGGTTATGATAGAAGAGGAAGTTTGTGGGAAAAGAGGATAATCAGGATCACAAACACAAGTGTAATGAGAATAAAAATATTTTTTTTCTCTCCATCTTATTA
>JBBMKF010000112.1:6231409-6245680 GCA_037834155.1 Curcuma caesia
TCGTGGTCGGCATTGGCGCGCGCCACTGTCGACCGTCATTGAATCAAATTTCAACTAAATTACATCGGATTTCAATCACAATCCAATCGGAATTCGACGCCGGACGAAACACCGACGAGCGGCATGTCGATCGAGCCCGAGGCGGTGGCAGTGACGATGAATCAGTGGTGTCGCACACGAGTAGCGCATATATATATATCATTTCTATAAAATTCTAATTACTATAAAAGGAACAATCCGTGATTTGCTACGCTACAGGCTTGTTTGGTGCACCGACAGCTGCACATCCGCAAGCCTACAAAAGAGTGAAAGTGGGGCATCGCGTCGCGGCGGGGCATTGGCGCTCTGTATTATGCAGTGTCTTTCAATCTCCCATTCTCGCACACTAGAATAAAAGGAAACATAAACAGTAATAGTAATAATATTAGTAATAGTAATGATGATAGTACTAGGAGATCTGGCTGCGTCACACTGCTGCCGACGTCGACGTGACAGGGAGTGTCTGCCACATGAGCCAACTCACCGTCGCACCGTCAAAGATAATTAAATAATTCATAAAAGAATGTTTTATTTTAAATTAATCATCAAAATAATATTTTAATTTTTTATTTAAATTATCCCTTGTTACAATATTAGTAAGGTGTTGAAAATCTTAAATAAAATCGTTAGAGAAGGAGGGTAAAATAATACACCTCTAAATATAAAATTGAATTAATTGTGTTTTTAATATAAATAAATAAATATTAATTAATAATGAATAAATAAATTAGCACAAATATGTCAAAGGAATATCATGATTCATATCCTCAAGTTGCTACGTCCGCGGCATATATGTATACGAAGTTATGGAGAAATCTTTTACAAGCATCAATTACAGTGGCAAGAAAGTATTATATGAATAATAGTAATAAGGGCTTGAGAGGAATAATGAATATTCTTGTGTGTGGGTGTGTTTATATTTTTTACCTTGAACCTTTTGTCTCTTTTATAGATTGCCTATATAAAGTGTTTTGTTGTCTCTAAATTACTAATGTGTCAATGATATAATCTATCGAAGGCTTATTCGACTTCAACTTGTTTCGTCAATTTCATCTAAAAAGTATCTCATTATCCACTAATTAAAACTGACTTAGCACATTTTTATTAATTAATCTCTGATAATCTTTGGCTGATTCGTCCATATCTGATATGTAGCACGCTATTGATTGAGTTAACATAGTTACAATCGACTATAAGTCTTTTTCGATAGATTGATCCTCTAGTAAAGTAAGATCTTTGATTACTTCATCCGAATTTGATTTGGATTGATTTAGTCATCTCCTTAGCATGTTTACCAAAGATACATCTTCTACATCAATCATCTGAAAAAAAAAAAAACAATTCCAGTCGATTGGAGTTTCAATCGATCGGATAACTCTTCCTTTTGTTTGAAACTGACTTAAACCTATTAAGATCAAGTTCATCTAAATTGAGTTTTACTATTCACCAAAGTACATATTACTCAACTCATCTTACAGTAGTTTACTTGTGTAGACTTCCATTAGACTTCTCATTTCGTGGATACATCGAGTCCTCTAACGTAATCCTCATACTTCCTACATCCCTCGGATGCATATAACATCTTGGCTCCCTTTCCATATCATCCTTTTCAGTCGCTTACATCTTTTGCTTTATATATCCTTGCTTTGGATATTCCTAGTCCTCCAATCCCTTGGTAACCCTACGTGTATTTCTAAATTTCTATACACTTAGACACACACGTTAGATTAAACATAAAGTCTAACTTAAATCATTTATTTAACATCCAAACTCATAATCAAATCACTCAAATACTAATAAATATGTGCAGTAAGATCATATTCAATTTAAATCATTATTGAACAATATTATATTATAGTAATTATGAATCATAATTATTATAAAATATATAATGTATAACAATTAAGATTTATAACTACTATAATATATGCAACAAATCTTATTCAACTACTCATTGTAATATATACACAAGTTAATTTAATTTTCATGTTCTTAAACTATCCAAGTAAAGAGGGATCGTTTGGATATGAAAAAAAAAAGAGGCGTCCTTTTATAATTAATAAAAAAAGGAGTGTTTTGATTTTAATAGCATTCTCATTTCAATTATATTATATTTTAACAGCTATAGTTAGAGAGCACTAGCTACCATAATAATTACAATAAATATTGAAGCTATTTGAGGAAGCTATTATAATACGTAATTAATCACTATCATAATTGAAATACATAGTTAAATTTTGGTTAGATTTAAGTATATTTGATAAGTTAGTAAAGGCTATTTTAAATAATTTTATTTTTATATATAATATTTTCATATAATAACTATTTAAATAAAAAAAAATAGAGCAGTGTTTTGTTTTTAAACTTTTTTTTTTATTTTTGCCTTCAAATAATTATCCCATATCAGGAAAGCAGACCCACGATCCACCCGCTCGTAATTAACCCACCACTCGAGTTAATTAAAATATAATTAAAGAGTTGCATTATGAGGCCTCGAAGGAGCGAGCAAGGAAGCTGGACTCCGTTGGCTTGGAATCCGTTTGGCATGCAATTAACGCCCAAAAAGTTTCCTTGGAGCGCAGAGGAGAAGAATTCAGTTTCCGATCGCTTCCGGATTCACTGCGATCTGCGCATTCGAGTGGAGTGATGCGATCGACCTTTAATTAGGGCATTTTTGGATTCTTTTCGGTACGACATACGGATATAGGACGGTGATTTCGGTGTTTATCGAACTTTTTCAGCGGAAAAGATAGAGATCAATCCGTTCTGGGAGGGTCGAGAGAGAAGGTATGTTGATCTGAGAGTGTTGTTTTCTCCCTTTTTGAGTGTTCGTACCGTCTGCAGCGAGGGAGGTTGCTCGTCGGTCGGATTTCACCTTCGTCATGCTTCTCTAATCGCCAGTATCAGATTTGGTAGATCCAAGCAGCGGCTATCTGGAAAAGGTGATTCCTGGAACGTAAAATCTCCTCCTACTTTTTTGTTCTACGATTTGTTTTGTGCTTTGATACACCTATGAAACAGCAAATTCGCATGGATCTTTTTTCGAATTCGATGTCAAACTATTGTCTGTTGAAATTTTCTCTCAATTCTCGCAGAGTGATGTGCTTTAGGATTTCTGTAAATGGCATCCTTAGTCCCTGGCGTCCTTATCAAGCTCCTGCAACATATGAACACCGATGTGAAGATTGCCGGAGAGCATCGTTCTTCCCTTCTTCAAGTTGTGAGTATTGTCCCTGCCCTTGCTGGAAGTGATCTCTTCACTAACCAAGGGTTTTATCTCAAGGTCTCCGATTCTTCCCATGCAACATTTGTCTCCCTGGCCGATGAGCATAATGACCTTATCTTAAGCGATAAGCTCCAACTCGGTCAGTTCATTCATGTCGATCGCCTTGAGGCCGGCTCCCCGGTTCCCATTCTGAAGGGTGTGAGACCACTTCCTGGTCGTCACCCCTGCGTCGGGAACCCTGAGGATCTCGTTGTCGCCAGTTCTCTTTGTTTTCTCAACGCGGATAAACTGAAGCCATTCGGTGACTCAAAGAATAACAGCAACACATCCTCAGAAAACGCAAAGGGAAAATTGGTGATATCCAAGTTAACTACTAAAACGCAGAAGGCAGAAAGGAAAAGGATTCAGCTTTCTAAGTCTAGCTCTCTGCACTCAAAACGACCAGTTAATGGCAAATTGGGCAAGAAGGTCATGAGTTTGGGATCAAGATCAATGAACTCAAGGTCAATACCTTCATCTCCAAGTAGTGTGTATTCTTTGCCTGCATCTTTTGAGAAATTCTCTAGTGAGGTTAAGAAGCATGCAAGAGCAAAAGGAGTAGAAAAGCCGGCATTGCCAAGAGTGAGTCTGTTGAAGGCAGCTTCCTTGTTGAAAGTAGCATCTGCCGGTAGGAAGCCTACTGCTGGAAATTTCTTGGCGAATTTGGCGCCCACCATTGAATTAAGGCCAAAAGCTTTGAGAAAGAGCTGGGAAGGGAATCTGGCCACTAGGGGAAGACATACTTCTACCTCAAAAAATGGCAAACCGACATCAAAATCTGAATCCAGAAGTGCTTCTGTGAGTTCGATATCTAACTTGATCATCTTGTGTGTACCTTGAGCTGTTGTCATTCACTATGACTACTATTTCAATCTAGTCTAATATCAGGATTTATACTTTTATCATGGATATTTCTGTGCTTGTGCTGAAGTTATTGGCAGAAATATTAAATTGGTAGTCTCAAGCTCTACAGATAGGTAATCTTGTGTGGTAGATACTTACTGAATTGGTCCAACAGAAGACCTGAAACAACAAGGACAGATACATTAATGAAGATCAATTGAAGTTGTATTTCAGAAAATGAATAATGAATAGTTTTGGCTGAAAGTGAAATTAGCATTAGTTTTTCTGGTTTGCAGACTCCTCGACAGAAATCATCAACAAAGGAGAAATCATCAGCTAAGGAGGATAGCAAGCTTCAAACTCCTGCAAAGAAAGTGATTGCAAATGGTCCTGGAGAGGATTCTGACAAAGCAGCTAAACAGAGTCGTGTTTCGAAAAAGCCTTCAGAGACTAGTAACAGTCTGAGTAACTTGGTGAAGGTCGAAACAACTACAAGGAAGTGGACAGATGGAAGTGTTTCATGGCAGTCACTTCCATCGTCTCTAGCAAAACTGGGGAAGGTATGATGATAATTTATATTAGCTTCTAAGCAGTAAAGGGACATGAATAATCGTGATTCTTCTCAGGAGCTTTTGAAGTATAGGGATGTAGCACAGCAGGCTGCCGTAGAGGCTATGCAAGAAGCTTCTGCTGCTGAGAGCTTGATTCGTTGCTTAAGGTAAATGGCTCGTATTTGAAATATAAAATGAATTTTAAAATAGGACAATAAATTAGATTTTTTTTTCTTTTTACTCAATTATCTATATGTTTGTCAATGTGAATGTTCACGTATTGTGTGTTGCTTCTTGCTTCGCACATGCAGCATGTACGCGGAGCTGAGTGCCAGTGCCAGGGAAGAGAACCCGCAGGCGGCCGTTGAGCAGTTCCTCGCCTTCCAGTCCTCCCTCTCCCGTGCCGCGGCCGTTGCGGACTCTCTCTCCAAGTCCAGGTCTCAATCCGTAGCCGCAGCTTCGTCAGGCGGATCCCATGATACAATCCCAGAAGAAGTACTGAAAATCTCCAGCAGCAATCGCCGCCGCGCCGGCTCCTGGGTCAGCGCAGCACTCGCCACCGAGCTGTCCCCTTTCTCCCTCTACAACCGCAAGAACCTCTCCGCGGCCTCCCCGACGGCGGCTGTGGTACTCGAGGGTCCGTCGAAGGCTTCCCCGGCAGCGGCGGCGGCGACATCCAAGGCCTCGCTTTCGTCAAAACCCAGGTCATCCGCCGCGGCGTCGGGCAATGGGAAGACGAGGGGGGCGGCGCCACCGTCGCCGCTGCCGGAATGGGAGCGCGGAGGAGGGCTGGAAGGGGGAGCCGAGTTGGCGCGGGCGCTGAGGGAGGACGCGCAGTCGTGGTTCCTAGCGTTCGTGGAGAAGTTCCTCGACTCGGACGCGGCCACGCTAGAGCCGTCCGACCGGGAGCAGGTGGCCGCGATGCTGTCGCAGCTCAAGAAGGTGAACGACTTGCTGGAGGCGGTCAGCCGACGAAAGAGGGAAGGTGAGACCGAGTTGCAAGAGGACGCGGAGGCCGGCGAGGGTCCAACCGGCGTACCGCCTGAGACGGTGGAACGTCTGAGGAAGAAAATCTACGAGTACCTCCTCACCCACGTCGAATCCGCAGCGGTCGCACTTGGCGGTGGCCTCCCGACCGCCGCGCCGTCCCAGCCTGCGGCGGGGAGCGGCGGGCGGCCGAGCCGGAAGGGATGACAGAGACTTGTGGCCCCACGATTCGCGATGCAGGTGAGAGCCCTCCCCCCTCTCTCTCCACGTGTTCTGTCTTGTCATGGTGTGTTTACACGTCCAAATCTTATTGCTGGATACCGCTGTTGCGTGGTCCAATTTATACGAGGGCTTGCGTCTGATCTCCGACGCAGGGCATCCCAAGCTCATATAGCGATATAGAACCCATTCTTTATTTACCCATTTCCCATTTCCCATTTCCCATTTCCCATTTCCTATTTCCTTTTCATCTCAAACTTTTATATTTATATATATAGAGAGAGAGAGAGAGAGAACAATGAGTGGCACTAAGAGAGATTTGTTGAGATCTTGTAGCTTCTCTAAACACACAAAAGATATCAATATCGTTTCAAAACCCAGAGAATTAAGGAGTGGATCCTTGTACAATACATTTTGTGGTACAACCTCAATTTCTTTTTTCTATTTTTTTGCGTGTGTGTTTGTCTGTATCATGGAGGAGTATAGTGTTATTTTCTAATGAATTCATTGGTGTTTTGATGTTGAATTATTCTTTCTTATTCATTTGAAATCAATAGCTCAGGCTTGTTTCAAGTAATCTAGCAAGTTGCTTGTTTCAATTGTAGCAATTGATTGTCTCGGAATACATAATTGTTTTTTTTCTAGGATTTAATTTGACCCATCAATATAATTAGGCTCAGTGATATGATCTTTCACTCTTTTGCGACTTGTATTGTCAAGAAACCAAGTCATTAGATTTCATATGTAGAAGTGTTGCTTTAGCAGTTAGAATTGTGTGTCTGTAAAAAGGAAGAGGTCTCTTTGTATTGGATGGGGAGTGGCTATTTAGTAGCTATGTGATTTCACTCCTCCCAAATGATCAAGTATCGTCAGTTTCACAGTGAGATACATGCAGGTAAATTAGATACCAAACAAGCTTCCAAATGGGAAGGCATTCTGTGATTGACAACTTCGCGATTCGATCCTTGCCCAATGGTGCAAATCTATCATATGAGGATCATCTTGGTTATGCCTTGCATGTTCAAAAAAAAAATCTAGCCCATTCTAGGGAAGCAAAAGGTGATTTCGCTCACCTCAAACAGTCCAATATCGTCGGCTCTATAGTGAGATACAAGAAGGTAAATCAGGTACACAATAGATCCCCAAGAGAGAAGGCATCCTGTGGCTGTCAACCTCTCGATTCGAACTCGTGCCCAAGGAAGTAAGTCTATCTCCTAGGAATCAACTGTGCTATGTCTCGGGAGCAAAAAAAAATATCACCCACTCTAGTTATTATAGAAACTTGCCTACATTCTTTTGTTTGGTCGTGTTGTGTAGTTTGCCCTCGTTGAAACTTGTTTTGTGCCATTAGATCTTTTAAAATGCACCAATTTGTAGTATTGATTCACTTAAATTCGTTGGTCTAATAAGTCGCACCTCAATGTTACTCGTGGTAAATTTGCACCTCTTCAGCAAAAAGTGAAATTTATCACCCCAGCGGCTCCGCATGGCGAGTCCCATGATCATCTATGAGGAGGTAAATCGAGAAGTTACAGTTGACCATTATGGGAGAGGGCGTTGTCTCAACTTCGTCAAGATTCGATTTTTGTCTAATTCAGCAAGTCTGTCTCGCAATAATCAATTCAACTATATCTTGAGACGGCAAATTTGCACCCAATGTTACCTGTGACAAAGTGACATGCCTCATCTTTACTGGTAATTTTCTCAATTACATTACGATTTAAATTCAAATGGGATGGAAACCGAGAGGATTAAATTTTAATTAGTATCTTCTAAACACAAATAAACAACTAATATTAGCAGGTGAGTGACTTCTTCATACGTGTATTTATATCAGAAGAATTTGAAAGTTAGTTGGTGGCACATGAAACCTAGCTACTGATCCTTGGGACTGACTCACCGTTGGCTCTTGCAACTTTGTGCTCATGAACAAAAAACACAATTGCATGCTTCATTTGATTCATTACGATCGTGTAAAAGTTTGGCTCCGATGAGGTCTCACTTGGCCTCACCTTCTTCCTCTCCTCCGACGCCTCCTTCTCCGCTTCCGATCAGCACAGCACCCGGCAACCGTAAGTATCCGTTCTCACCTTCCCCATCCGCATCACCGCCCTTCTCGCCAGATCACTCATCGCCTGAGGGCTCGCCTCTCTTGCTTAACCGGCGACGACCAACACAAATGACGCTTCAAGAGCCTTCTTCCTTTTCTTTGGATGGCCTGTTCACGGAGGAGGAATCATTTTTCCCACGAAGAAAATGGAGCGACCGGCTAACAAAGTGGTAAGACGGTATGAATTTTAGTTTTATAAAATAAAATGGAATTTCTAATGGAATTTTTAAAATTTTAGGTTCCAGTGGCTTTTTGTGAGTTGTTGTTGTTGTTGCTGCTCCAATTGCTTTTAGGGAATTCGATTTCATGTATGTGTTTGGTAGTCAAGGCCATCACCCCTAATAATTATGAATGCCAACAAATTCTTTTCGAAAAAAAGAACATTTCTTCGATAATTTTTGAGTTGTATGGCTAACTTATTTGTAGGATTGGAGTTGAAATGTATGTGTATGACCGAGACATCCATTTTCGTTTCGAACAGACGGTAGATTTACAACGCATTATTATAGATAAGCATTTGTGAGGAATAATAATCATTTTTATTTTGCTAATTATTATATCTCTTTTAAGATTTTGAATATATACATCGTAAATAAGTAAAGAGATGATCTAAATGGGATAGACGAGCCTATCGGGTCTATCAATGTAGGTAAATCGATTGAACTAGTGAATTTATTGAATTATAAGTTGCATTGATTGGTCTAATTGGGTTGAGCCAATCGAGTTGGACACACTAGATGAGTTGTAAACTAATTGTGTTCTATATGAATTGAGCTATGAGTTAGACGCGCTTGATGAAAAGAATTGCCTCTTTAATTGTAAACTATTATAAGTTAGTATTAATTTCCCTATAAAATTAAAGCATTTTTCATAAATCTCAAAAAAGACATTTTAAAAATAATTTGTAAGATGAATTTGTACAAACTATGTATAAAATGAAATATATTTCCACCTTTATTGCTAATCTATACTTAGTCTTTATGATTAGCTAAATCCAAAACCTCTAATAATTAATTGAAAGAGGCATCCTTTTCCGATCAAATCACTAGGATTGTAAATGAACCAAATATTGATGAACAAGTTTGGTGTTCAGTTTGGTAAAAACTTGTTATGTTCTTTCAATAAACACAAATAAATGAACAAGCTTAAACAATTTGTTAAACTAAACGAACAAAATTAAACATATACGTATTCAGTTCGTTAATATTCATGAACAATATTTATAAATAATGTGAATAACGTTCGTAAATTATATTCATCAATAAAATTCTTATTAACATGCTAAATAAAAACTTTCAAAATGAATAAATAAGTTTGTATTATTAAATTCAATAACCAACCAAATAAATTTTAAATGTAAAAGTTTCAAACAATCAAATAAACATGAATTAAAAACTTAATAACATCTAAATGAATCAAATTCAGAATAAACTTGAATCAATCTTAAATTCATAAAAAAGAAATTAAATTAAATTTGAATAATCATTTCAACAGTTTAATTTATTTTAGATTTGATTCGACTTAACTTGATTATTTAATAATCAAATAGACTTAAATATCGTAAAATTTGACTAAACTTAGATTAATTTATCGCCCTACGAATCATTTGAAAGGGCACTAAATTGTGGTTTGATTGAGTTACACGTCTCTATAAAATAGTTATTAAAATAATCTTCTTAATGGAATCAACATATCTCCATAATGGTATGATATTGTCCACTTTGAACTTAAACCCTCATGATTTTATTTTTGACTTTACCTAAAAGGCCTCATTACCAATAGAGATAATCTTCCATCTTTATAAACTCATGATCTTTTCTAATTTTTTTCATGTATTTTCAATATGGAACTTTGATTGTATCTCAATAAATTATCTACTTTGGGCATAAACCCTCATGTTTTTTTTGGCTTTACCCAAAAGGTCTTATTACCAATAGCGATATCTTCCATCTTTATAAACTCATAATTTTTTTAATGTATTTTCAATATAAGACTTTGATTATATCCCAACAGTATTGTTACCTTTCCTTTTTCCATAACATAAATTGTAGATTTGTCGTCTAATTTGATAGAATTGCGAAAGGATTCATCCATGTTAGAAAATATCTCCTTTTCTCCACACATGTGATTGTTGTAGCCCTGTTTCTAAACACCATATATTTTATCGAGTTTTCTCTTTCTCATGACATACCATCTAAAGAGGTACTTCTTCTACAAAGTTATTATGACTCCATTTTGTTTCTTAAAATTAGTATAACATTTTGATCTATAATGATCATACTTATGGCATCTGTAACATCCAATATTGAACTTGTTTGCTGATTTAATTATTCTATTAATTGTTGAATAATGACTTCCACATCCTCTATCTCTTCTTTAAAAATAACTTTCTTGATATTAATTTTGCTGTTGATTCCCATGATCATTGTTGTTTCTATCTCCTCTGCCTCAACCTTTGCTTCTTCCTCATCCTCTATTACATCTACCATATGTAGAGTAATTTTATGATAAAACCTTCAATGCTTGCTCTTCTTTTTCATATTGATTGATTTTTTGCTCATGAACCAATAATGAATATTGTAATTCATCAATTGAAAGTGGACTTACATCATTGGCTTCTTCGATAAAACATACAACAAAATTAAATTTTGGTATCATAGATCAAAGAATTTTCTCAACAATGAGAACATCCTCTATCTTGTCGCCAATGATCTGCATTTTGTTGATGATTGTTAGCGTTCTTGAAAAATAATCTGAAACTGATTCTCCTGATTTCATTTGGAGAATTTCGAACTCTAAATGAAGTGCTTAAAGTTGATGTCTCTTAGCAATTGTCATACCTTGGTACTTCTTTTTCATGGAATCTCATATATCTTTGGCGGTATACTTGCATAGAATGGTTTCCAAGATTGTGCGATCAATAACTTGAAAGAGATAATTCTTTACTTTAAGATCCTTCAATTGACCACCTGTTAATGCAACACCTTCTGTTGGTTTTGTTACTCCAAAAATCATGATCGTCCAATATTCTTTGGACCTTGGGAAATTCTCCATGAGCATGCTCCAACGGCCATAGTGACCATTAAATCAAGGAATGGCTAGTTGTACAAAATTTTTAGAAGACATGACTCTCTTCGAAACTTGGCTCTAATACCACAATTAAAAATTGTAGAGTTTTGCACAATAATAGAAAGATGAGGATAAACGAGAAGGATAAAATAATTTTCTTAATATATTTTATTGACAAATAAATAGCCTATTTATAGGCTAATACATAACTCATACTCATTAACCCACTAACACCTCAACATTAACCACTAACACCTCAATATTACAACCATTATCCTTTTATTTCTCATCCACTAACTCAATTACAATCAAATATATTGAAGATGGACAATTTCTATAGCTACTAACTTTCATTACTAATTAAAACATGTTAATTCATCAACCGACTAACACACTAATTTTATCAATAATAAGTACTAAAGTGAACTATATAACATTCGATTTATCAACAACAACAATCAAAATTTATCCCACTAGGAAAGGTCAGTTTTATATTTAAATAAATTTTATATTATTTTATTATTGTTAAGCAAGTCTTCTTTGGTCTTCTTTTTTCTCGTTTGATATGCATATTTATCATAGTTTCACATTTCCTAAAAGCATCTATTGGTTGTCTGCTTATATGTCCATATCATCTTAATTGTCTCTCGGAGCTTTCCTTCAATAAGTGCAATCACATCTTTCTCTCTAATATTTTTATTTCTTATATTGTTCATTCTTATTTATCTACACATCCACCTTAACATCCTTATCTATAGAATTCTCATCTTTTGCTTATGCGCTCGAATTATAATCCAACATTCAACTTTATATAACATAGTAGGTCTAATCATCATTTTATAAAAAAAATTTTAGTCTTAGAGATACTTTATATTACAAAGAACACCTGATACTCTCTTCCACTTTAACTATCCTACTTGTATTTATATATAAGATATCTTTGTTGGTGTAATCAACCTCAGGTCAAGGTTGACCAAGTTGATTAAGCTCGGTTTGACTCGAGTTGGATTTTGATGTTTGATCAATATGTTAATAGGTGTCAAGTAGGTACAGGTTGACAAGATACTTGATGGTGAAAAGTCTAAGTAGGTCATGGAGGATCAAACACTTGGCAATAGACAGAAAATTTAAGTGGATCATGGATGACCAGACACTTAATACGAGATGAAAAGTCTAAGTGTATCAAGGTTGATCGGATACTTGATGATTGAAAGTCTAATAGGGAAATTAAGAGAAAATTTCAAATGGGTTAAGGTTCATCAGACACTTGGTGATTTAAAGTCCTGGCATATCAAGGTTGATCGGATGCTAGACAACAGCGAAGTTCTGGTAGGTTGAAGTCAACCAGATACTAGGCAATGAGGAAGTCTTGACAGGCTAAGATTGATCGAATGTCAAGCAACGATAAAGTTCTGACGGGTCAAGATTGACCATATGCTAGGCAACAGGACATCTTGATCGATCAAGGATGACTAGATATCATGCAAAGGAAGTCAGAAACGATATAACAAACTTTTAAAGGTCATACTTTTGAGTTGGATATCAGAACGAGATGGTCTTTGGTATGAAATGAAGCTCGTTAAAAGATGTATCTTGTTATTTAAATAGATTCGACTGATTAAGTATATCAATCAACTGATTTGGATTAGAATCAAACAAAAGCAAATTAATTCGACGGATCAAGGTAATTAGTCGACTGATTAGGATAATCTGTTGATTGGTGTTGTTTTAGAAGTGTACAGAAATGAATCGATTCGACTGATATTTAAAAAATTAACAAAATCATACAGATTTCAGAAGGCTCTGAAGTCATTATTTGGTCACTGACCAAATCAATTGATTGTTAGAGGATATCAGTTGACTGATAGACAGAGATCAACCCTACCAATAATTGTATAAGTAGGATTTTACTTGAAGGAGAAAGGGTCAATTCTTGGAGGTTTGAGGATGAAGTGCTGTTACATTTTCATATCAATAAGAGGCTATTCCGAGCAAAAGAAATCATCCAAAGTAAAATCTCATTTATAAAAGTATTTTTATTTTCATTTGTATTTTTATTCTTATTTATTGTTGTATTGCTGTGTTCTTGTAAGAACAAACTTGTGAGAGACTTTTTCGCATTCGAAAGGTATCCGAAAAGGAGTTCATAGTGGAAATAGATAGTTTGAAGTGGATTCTTAGATTAATCGCCTCAAGGAAGTCAATACTAAGTAAAATTCCGAAGTTATATATGTGGAGTCACGTTTGAATCAAAGTTTCCATTGCGCATTCAAATGACAAATATAAATTAAGATAAAAAGCGATCGAAGCTATTCATCTCCTTTAATTCACATGAATTATAACAATCTCTCTTAATTCAACTAATCGTGTGAGGTTATTCCTTTAAATGTATTTTATGAGTGACTAGTTGCTAAATAAATATATCATAATAATTTAAAGTCCTTTCTTACTTTCTCTAATAGCAAAAGATTATACATTTATTAGTTTTAGAAGGATTTATTAAATTTGTAAATATTATAAAGTATTTAACCATGAATATTTAATACATTTCAAGTGCTAATTTAGTAATTTTACCGGCTAAAATTAACTACTATTTTCGAATCAATCATTTTATTTAAAATCAAAAATAAGTATTTTAATTTTTTATGATTATTTTTATTACAATTAGTGATCTATTATTCCTATACTGACTTAGTATATGGGTGGAGTTTTTAACACCTACATTGGCATGTGATTCGAAATACTATGACGGTAAATAAATTGAATGCTCATAAATAAATAAAATATTTATTTAAATATAATATTTTTTCTATAGAATGATAAATTTGGAATATTGAATTGTTACATCACTTGGTACGAGTACTTTTTAATTTATTGATGAAAAATTTATATGGTTAAGATGGATTATCCTCGTGATATTTGATACTAACTATAAAAAATAAAAAATAAAATATTTAATTTAATAAAATTTAGTTATATTTATTTAATAAAATTAGTAAATTCGGATAATTATATATATATAAAATCAAGAGCATCATCGACTTGCAAAAGTTTTTAATCAAAAACCCCAAATTTGAATGGTTCATATTCGAGTGGTTTCAACACTCAACTATGGCTCTTCACTTTCCTCCACCGCCGTCCGATGTCTCCCGCGCAATCATCGCGTCCTCTCCTTTTCGCGCCATCAT
>JBBMKF010000112.1:6254898-6274419 GCA_037834155.1 Curcuma caesia
GTCCGCCAAGGAGCCCTCATAGCTATGGCCATGGTTATGATCCAAACCAATGAATCCTGTGACTCTCGTGTTGGAACATTCAGGTACTGGTTGACATTCTAATTTAGGCTTGTGATAAAGCTGATGATAATTTCCTTTCTATATGTTGTATATCTTCTTGATATTTGTAGGCGGCAATTAGAGAAAATAATTCTAGATAAGCACGAAGATACGATGAGCAAGATGGGCGCAATATTGGCTTCTGGAATTCTTGATGCTGGTGGTAGGAATGTAACCATTAGACTGCTGTCTAAAACAAAGCATGACAAAATCACAGCTGTTGTTGGGCTTGCAGTTTTTAGCCAGTTTTGGTATTGGTATCCCCTTCTCTACTTCATCAGCCTCGCTTTCTCTCCGACTGCCTTTATTGGACTTAACTATGATCTGAAAGTTCCACAATTTGAGTTCTTATCAAATGCAAAGCCTTCCCTTTTTGAGTACCCTCGCTCAACCACACCTCCTACCTCAATTTCTGCAGTCAAGATTCCTACTGCTGTTCTGTCAACAGCAGCTAAAGTAAAATCAAGAGTGAAAAAAGATGCCGAACATAAAGGCACTCTGGAGAAGCTTTCAATAGATGATGCATCAAGTCCTTCAGTTTCTACTAAGTCTGGTAAATCTATTGGGAAAGATGCTGATGCAATGCAGGTAATTTCTATGATCATTTTTCAGTTATTCTAAGCATATTATTAGAATGGTAGTGTCTGTCTTTATGTTGTTAATACAACAAAATAAAGCCTCATTCTGTTGGAACCCTTCAAAATTTATTATCAATTTTAAAACTTTAATACAAAGCTTCTTGGTTTTTTGTTGAATAAATTCCCATAGGTTTATGCTTTTCGTATTCAGATCAAATCTCGAAAAATAGTCTACATTAGAAGGCAGTTCAGTTTCTGAAACAGTTGACTTCTTTTGTTGGGAATCTCTTTCAGAAGAATTGTCTACCACGAGTTTAAATTTATGGGATATTTTGAGTTCCCTGTCTTTTGGAATCAAATAAGCTAGTTTCTGATTCTTCCAAGAGGAAGAACAAGTATAAGCTGATCAAATTTGTGTTTTTCCTTTTCAGGTGGATACTGCTTTGGAAAAGAAAGTGGAGCCTGAACCGTCTTACGGGATTTTGACAAATCCAGCGAGGGTTGTCCCTGCCCAAGAGAAGCACATCAGATTCCTTGAGGGAACCCGATATGTTCCCATCAAGTTAGCACCCTCCGGATTTGTGCTTTTGAAGGATTTGCAGCCATCCGAAGTGGAGGTACTCGCCCTTTCTGACACACCAATGACGGCGCCACCCAATGCAGCAGGAACTGGAGCAACTTCAACCGGGCAACAGGTATCAGGTTCTTCAGCGATGGCAGTAGACGACGAACCACTTGATTGATCTTCCTCAACTGTGTCAACTGAAATGCCCCTTGATCTATCTTCCTCAACTGTGTCATCGTTGTCATCGAGTGAGTAGCACCACTTGATTGATCTGTGATCAACAACATTGCCTGTGAGTTGCCCATGGCCATTGCACTTGTGAGCAGAAGAATGGTGCTCTGAAGCAGCAGTGGCAATGCTAAGAAGACAGGTAATGAATTTGTTTGTGTTTGTTTTAGGCTGAAGTGATTTTAAGGGAAAAGAGACGCTATGCATGCATCACTACTTACATATCAAAGCATGATTCGATATTGCCGATGCTAAGTAGTTACGACAAATGATGAAGATGACAATGGCAACATGAAAGTCACCCACACTAACATGCTACAATTATCATGTTTTCACCAATATTTTTCTCTTGTTGTTTTAGGATATCTTAAACCCTATCCCAATGCATTAATAACAGAAAGACAATCCTAACTATTTAGATGCAAGCTCAAACATAATTATTTGGCAATCCATGGCTTGGAAAGGTCTATGTGCTCTCCAAGTCTCAAGAAACTTCTCAATTTGATATATAAGACATTCTCCTATTCGTAAGTCCCTAACAAATAAGTTTTATTTAGTGATACGAGCACAAGATAAAAACACCTATAAGAATTTTCAATGCCCCCTTGCCATACTCCTTTTATATAAGAATGTTGAGCATTGTATCGTGTGGGTTCAAGTACATTAACGAGCAAAGGATCACAAAAAGATCAAAACCTAAGTCCAACCTTGAAGTAGAATACTTGATTTGTCCAAGGGAGAGTGGTGGTTTAGTCGCAACAAGATTTAAAGCCACTATAACCAACTATGTGTAAAAAAGAATTTGCTAAATTTGACAATCCATGATGTTTGTAAGATCCAATTCCATTATTTTTCCGGCGAGGTTGTAAGTGATTGACACATTGAATCCAAAAGTCATCGATGAGTAGACGAGAAGCAATTTCCTCCCTCCTTATTTGCTCAAGTTGATATAACTCACACGAGACATATCGAGTATTTTCATTTTATGAGAGTTAGCCGTCATACGAAATCTTTTACCTTTAGATGGCCCAATAGTTCCATATCGGAGGCTTTGGTTAAGGAAGTTGCCTTCACTAAGAAAACCTCATTAGAAGTCCATTTCCTTGATGTGGATACAACATTTGACCCCTATGGGATACTCTAAGCCCTCTCAAATAATCTAGGCATAGATTAGAATATGTATGTCAAAGAGACCGACAAATAAACACAAAGCCATTCGATTGCAGCCATCTTCTTATGGCAAGCGAAGAATAAGTTAAAGGTTTCTCGATTTACCTCCTCACATATGATCGTGGAATCGATCGTGTGGGGCCGTTAAAGTGGCGGATTTTATCTTTTTTTTGTAAAAGAAGAATAAGTTAAAGAAGTCATTGCATATAAGAGTTTCCTTATGCCAACACCTTTCGAAAAGAGGATCTTTGAAGAACAACTCTCTTGCAACAAGATATATGTGGCATGAACATTTTTGGTTTGCTAAATAAATTTTCAAGTAAATGACATTTCAATTAACTCAATTTTAAAATCGAGAGATAATTATGAAAAAAAAATTCATTAATTTTTAAAATCATAAAAAATCTTAAAGGTAATCACATTTTGAATTTATAACTCATTTATTGACGTTTGTGACGGTAATACTACATTATTTGAGAACCATTGATAACCTAAATTAAACATTGATAACCTTAGACAGATAATGAAGGTTATCAACGATAACCCTCAACCAAACACTCTCAAAAAATTTGACAAAAAATAGACAGAGCAGCATGTCAACATACAAAGCACTGATCAGATCTTTTTTCTTTCTAAATAACAGTAATAAAGGTTTATTCAATCAAAAAAACTAAACACAAGGAATAACATACTGAGAGAAAACATTAAGTGGGTCAAGTAAGGTGCAAACTTCACTACCAACACACTTTATATTGTCAACCAAAAAGGATTAAATCTAGCTAGTTTGTGGTATTTGTGGAATAACAGTTGTGTGAGTTTCCCCCCAATGCACTCTACTGGAAATGTCTGATGGGTGCAATTCATGCTCACCCTCAATCCAGAAACAGAGGATGAGGAAATGGCCATCAACAACCACATCATGACCCATAATCTCTTCACTTGATCACGGATGCTGAGCTACTACATCAAGATGTAACGACGAGAAGAAACTGAATGAGACACACCATGCGGAGTGGAATAACTATGCCGCGCTGCTGGCTTTCGAAGCAGCAATGTCTTCGAGACGCTTCCATGCTACTTTGCGTTTGGATATTATTTCTTTGTGTTGAGCTTCATCTTCCTGGAATTTCTTCAAACACTCTGCAACCAGCTGAGGATCGTGGTCGGAGAAAATCTTGCGAATGTTTATTGTCAAGCTCTGCACGGCTGGGTTCCAGTGACTCTTTGAGTTTCTCTCCAATGCAGGAAAAATGTCAGGTAGTATAACCTTGCTATTCTGTTTGATCAAGGTTTCAATATGATCATTATTCCAAAGGAACAATGCTCTTTCGGCCACCTGCATAAGAGCATAGGAACGAAAATGATCCAAATCTGATCATAAGCTAATGACCAACTCAACTAAAAACCAAAGAGTTTCCAGCTGAAATTTAAAAAAAAAAAAAACTCAACTAACAAGTCAGGGACCATAATATGCTTGATAAGCAAGACAACTATTGTACTGAGGTTTAGAGAAATTAGGAGTGTCTAATGATTATATGATTGCGATAAAAAAGATATGCATACTGCTAGGAGTGTCCATTATTTGATTCAAACCAAACACTAAACTAAACTGTAAATCTAAACACTTGTCATCCCCTAAAGATTTGAGGCCAGGTGATTTGAGCTCAAACACTTGTTATCCCTTTAAGATTCCGTGCCATATGTAGGGCCAACTTAATAGATGAGTTTAGACATTTGTTGGAGCATGCCATATGTAGGGCCAAGCTAGAGGAAATCTATGAAAGGGGTCATGGTGTGGAGCCAGTTGAACTCTTAGTGAAATTGTGGTGGGTCTATCCGATTGGGAGTTATTGTTGTGGATTTTCTCTCCTCTAAGGCTAGAAACTTCACTCTTCTCAATCCTCCCAAAAGTCACTTTCCCATACCCTAAGAAGGCTTTATAAACCTTCAAATCTGCATTCACCACTGCCTACCTTACTGACATCATCTCAGTCGTTTCCTGCTAGCTAGGGTTATGGCATCAACCAATCATCATGGATCATCGATGTGAGCCAGCAAGTGTCAATAAATATGATAATGTTGCTTTGTACAAATGAAAACTAAAGAAGAAATTTGCAACAATTCATTCACTTAACATTACTCACTATAGGTGGCAAGGAATTGATTGAAATCACTTCCCGAATCTCTGTCATGAAACTCATGACATGATTAAGCAAATTCAACCTTTGGAACCCCCTATAGACTACATACAGGCTTAACAAAAAGTATAAATCAATTTAAGTCTTCAACAAATAGAATGAATCTAAATTATATCAAATAAGTAAAATTATGAGACATAAAATTTCTTCTCTATGTATCTAGCAATAAGATCATAAAACATCATTCTAATGCATAGTGAGCAGATATTAACTTTAAACATGCTCCAGTTTATCTTGACTAATCAATAGACAAAAGACAAGAGTGACCACTATAATATATATTCAAAGATATTATTCCAAACCCAAAGTAACACGGTAAGCTGACACAACAACCACCTCAGTTGACACTATGATGTATGCTACAATAAGAAATACAATTATGTTGAAAAGCTAAATATGGGGCTTGAGGTTTCAATAGAACAATGGCCAAATCATTCAAAATTACCATTAACATGGAAGAAGAAAAGACATCCCAAGAAAAATATGGAACGAAGCACGAGGTCCCGTAGAGTAGAGCATAAAGTGGAATTAAAACTGAAGGTTGAGAGGAATTTTACCTGAAAGTGAGAACTACTCAAGCAGCGAGCAATCCGCTGAAACAGTGGAACCATACATCTCTGAAAATCTGCAGGCTGAGTTGCTTCTAGGACTTCTTCTAACTCCCCTAGGAACATTACTTCTTTCGAACTATTTGTAAGAGGCCAGTATTTTAACAACCCATGTATAACAATATCTGCAAGTTTGCAATCCTTTTCAATGAATTGAGTTATGCAATATGACAGCTGCTGATGATACATAGGCATGCATCGTGGTTTGTGAAGTGGGATTAATGCACGTACAAGAAACAACTTATGCTCTTCCTTTAGTGGCAATGCAAAGCCACTGACAATACTTCCTAAAATCTCCAACAGCTCAGCAATTCCATTGTGCTTTTCTGTCTCAAAGATAAATCGATAAAAGATGTTGTTAATAGCCTTCCTAATAAATGGGCGGTGCACCATAAATTTCCCATATATACGATGAAGTATGGTCTTTAGATACTCCCTCTCTCTTGGGTCTTCAGAATCAAAAAGATCAAGCAGCTTGAGAACAAAGGAATGGTCTATATACCTCTTTGCCAACTTAGCATCAGTCTCTGGAGAAGCAACAAATCGTAGAAAGAATTCATAGATGATTTGCAAGTGCGGCCATGCATGGTTCATCACAGGTTCTTCCTCATCTCCATCAACTTTTTCTAGAATCATGTTCTCTCGAGGTGGGGAAGTTAAGGTCCTGAACAAGTTGATGGACACCATCTTTGTAATCTCTTGCATCACAGTCTCAGGAAACTTCCCGCTTGCAGAAACTACATAATCAACAAGCTCTAGTAGAGTCTGTTGCTTTACGTCTTTCTCCTTCAGATTTTTTGTTGGGTCAGTAAAATCAAAAACCACACAGCAAAGGTCCAATTTTCTCACAAGTAAGCTCTGTTTCTCAGCGTTAGAAACATCTTTAAAGCTCGGTAATGCTTCATAGACTGGGGGTATATAATTTCCATTCATCTTTGAATTAACAGTTGAAGGATGCATTAGATTATTCAATTCAGGAGGCGATCCAGAAACCTGACTGTTCAAATGAGTGATCCTACTTGTTTGTAGATCTCCACTCCTAGCACTACTTGAAGAAGATGATGATGACACTGAAGCAGCGCCACCAACTGAATCCCGACCATCAGACTTTGATGGCTTTCGAGGGAGCCGGTTCAGGATCTGCTTAATCATGCTTAGATGCAGACAACTGAATTTTAATTGAATAAAGGCGCAGATGATGTACGGGTGTATTCCAGGAGAAGATCGCTCGGTAAATAAGACTTTTTTGCCTTTGGAGGCAGGAGGATTATGCTCTTAACCACTTTCATCTGAACACATTTTCTTCACAAGAAATCCGCAACCAGGAAGAGAAATCCCAATCCAAAGATCCTATATGAAGGGTGGGTAGATCGGGGGAAACAGCTCGAAAATTCTACCACATTCCTAAAAAAAAAATCAAATTTTCGTGTTATCCGCGATTAAGCAGCACCACTCCATCCCCAAAATCAGCATCAAAGGATGAATCTTCGAAGAGGGATAATAATTTCTTCCCCCGTTCCACCAGTTTAGCATCGAGCGATTCGGACGGCGCCACGATCGGCCAGAGATCTGGATTAATCAAGAAACAAATTTTCCACAAGAATCGATCGATAGCGGCATTCCCAATTACAAACACAGACAGCAAAAATTTAAAAAAAAAAAACACCTTTTGATTGTTTTCTGGGGGGAAAAATTACCTCATTGCCTCACCAGCGTCGTCTCCTACGCCTTCCATTGCAAGAAGAAGAAGAAGAATGAGGAGGAGGAAGAGGAAGACGAACAAGAAGCAGAGAAAGTGAGAGAGGGGAAGGAAATGATGAAGCTGGGGGACGAGCGACGGCAAACAACGAAAGGAGGAAAAAGGAAGAGAGGACATTCTCGATTTCTAATCCGAGAAATTTAATTTAATTATTTCTTTCGTACAAAAAAGATAAAGAAAAGCCCAAAACGTGGGCCTGTTAATTGGGTCCCCCTGCAGACAAAAGCGATGAATGGTGAACTATTGGGGCCCATTAATTTACCTTCATTTGCACGACAATAGGGTTGGGTTGATTAATGGGTAGAACGAGAACATTGATAGCTTGTAGGATCTCTTTTATGTGCTACGTGGTGTTAATTATCATCAAAACAAAAATTCTATATTAAAAAAATATTTAAAAAGTATTTTTTTTAAATATATATTTATTTGAATAATATTATAATAATTTTGATCAAGATTATTTTATGACTCTCTACTTAAATTTGTTCAAACTACTTTAAAATTAATTAAAATAACTTTAATATTTATCAAAATAAAGTTATTATTGTTGTATTAGTTTGGAATAAAATTACTACAATACCAAGCAATTTTAATTAAAATTATTATTGTTGAAATAAAGTTATTTTTTAATTATTATGATTTTATTTTATTTTTTAAATATAATATATTATAAAAGAAGGTCATATCTTAATGATGTTTTTTTTAAATATTAATTATTTTAATTATTTTTTTCACCCTCCATCTTTTACCCCTAACCCCTTTTTCTCCCGGTCACATGCACTGCACGTGCCTTCAAAAATGCCTAATAAAAGGAGAAAAAAACGTGGGAAGCCCTTACTTCACTAGGAGTAAGAAAATATTTTCTTTCACGCCCTATAAAAATGAATATTCAAATTTATTTTAAAATCAATTTACACACTATAAAATTAATTTTTTTAATCTAGGTATCCAAACCTTTACGAACCCTTACAATTTTATATTGACCTTACTAATCTTAAAGATATATGACCTTCCATTTGATTCATCCATCGAATAAATTCAAAAATACGAGCGATAGTGCACTGTCATTCAATAACAGACTTTGTCTAAGAATTTGAGCATCACAGACACACTATAAAATCATGATTTATATGCTTGTATGCATAAAAATTATAGTGATGCCATGAATCTAATAAAGCATCATCGAAATTTTACCTCATAGCTAATTTCAAAATTATTTATATTGTCCATCATGAAATTATAATTTCAAATTTAAAAATAAAATTTTCACTTTTACTCCTTTTTGTTGGGCATGGAAGTCACATGCAATGCATATGTCGAGGATGGAGGATTATGGTAGAGAACAAATAGTATATATGTTAACTAAAATGATATTTTACTTAATCATATAGGTAAGTTTTGGTGTTATCTAAATTACACATTTAACTTTCAGAATATCCAAATCATGTCATATTTCTAAAATACCTTTCTTTTTCTCTTAAAAAAATGATAAATCCTAATTAATCTCATTGACTATCCCTGGGATGACCGATCCCGACTTCATAGAAATTTTTCATCTGACACCAGGATAAATTGGAAAATACACGTAGCGGCTAACCCAGATGCCCAATATCCTTTGATTGCGCTCCCCATTTAAAGAAAAATTCCTATAAATACGCCGTAGCTGGGGATCGAACCGTAAATACCTAAGTGATAACCTGAATGTTCTAACGCAAGACTTTACCCCGGGGACACTATTATTTTTCTCTAGGTGTATAAGTCAGTTTCATTCGAAACTGTTCAAATCAATATTAATGTATTTGTAAAGGCCTCCTTAATATATTTATTAGGCCCTTAAATCTAATTAAATAACATAAATTAAAAATAGCAAACTCTTGAACTCGTAAAGATTCATTATACGATTTAAGATCATAATACTTACTAACAAATACTAATAAACTTTTAAGACTTCTCTTATTAAAAAATATTAAAAATTTAAATTTACTAATAATATAAATTCGTCAGTCAATTCCATAGCACATAGATTTTCTCTTTGACTCCTTACTTTTTAAACTTTTAAATTTATAATAGTATTAAAAATAAAAATAAATTCTATTGTAATAATAAATAAAATATTATTTTAATAATTCCAATAAAAAAGAGATTTTTTATAAATAATTTTTCTCCGTTAAGAAGAGCATACTAAGTTTGAATGGAAATTCAAAGCGGGATGAGTGTGACTAGGCCGGGTGGCGCATATGAAATTCCCCGTACTTACTGGTCTCGTCCCGCATACAATTTCCATATTCTGCCCGTTGGGGCAGAGTGGGACGACCGTAATCCCCCGCGCGGATGTCGCCTCCCTCTCCGCCCTCCCCCTCTTCTCCTTTGACCTCCATCATCACCATCATCCTCCTCCTCGCATTCCTCCACGTTTCCTTCCCTCAAGCCATCTCCATCCCTCCTTCTGCTACTCGTCGGCCTCCCCATGGAGGAGAGGAAGGAGGAGGACGCCACCGGCGACCGGGTGGCCCGTCCCTCTACCCGCAAAGGCATCTCCTACAGTCAGCCCCTCAGCCGCGACGTCGTCCTAGCCAGCGCCGCTCGCCGCAACGCCATCCGCAAGCAGAGCCTCGACGGCGGCGATCCGACCACCCGCCGCCCCTCCTTCCCCGCCGATGACCACGCCCCTTCCTCCTCCTGCCACGACAAACCCCACCGCCACTCCTCCTCCCTCGAGGAAGCTCGGTTTCCCCCTCCCTCAGCCTCCTCCCAATGCCTACCCGCCAATCTTGGCGGATCCTTCGGCAACCCCTTCTCCCTCGACCACCACCGCGCCGGCTCCGAAGGCGACGAAACCCTAACCCTAGAGCGCGCCATGGTCGAGTTCGGAGTAGCCCCCGGCGCGGTGCCCGAGTTGATGGGCAGCGGCGGCGGCGTCGGCATATTCCGCGTGCCGATCCGCGCCGCAGTGCACCCCGGACGCCCTCCAGCGCTCGAGGTGCGCCCCCATCCGCTGCGAGAAACCCAGGCCGGGTCCTTCCTCCGCACCATTGCCTGCGCTGGGTCACAGCTCTGGGCCGGCCAAGAGTCCGGCCTACGGGTGTGGAACCTCAAGGAGGTTTTCGAGAACTGGGGGCCCGGCGTCATGGTAAGGAAAGGCGATGAGAAGAGCGCGCCATTTAACGAGTCGTGCCGCGCGTCGCCGACGCTGTGCTTGGCGGTCGATGCTGCTAATGGCTTGATATGGAGTGGTCACAAGGATGGAAAGATCAGGGCTTGGAATATGGAACTACCCATCACTGCCGATGCCTCTTCGGATGATCGCGGCTCTTCTTCGTCCGCTGTGGGCAGTACTAGTGGTTGTGGTGGTTGCCCTCCATTCAGAGAGCGTCTTTCATGGCAGGCACACCATCGATCTCCAGTTCTATCCATGGTTATCACATCTTATGGTACTTTCCTTCCATCCCATGTTTATCTGTACAATGTGTCCTGCTTTTATTTTGGTTAAAAAGGATCAAATGCGTTCGTGGTCAAGACAGAAAAAGATCTGTAAATGTAAAGTTGTGGAAAGGTTATTTTCCGTTTCTCCTAAAATTTAAATCAATTATAATCATGAACATAACTAAATTTAATTCAATATAATTTATAAAATTATAAGAATCTATCTTTTTTTAGTCAATAACTCATTCTGCTCATGCTGCCAACATAGAACGATTTTTCAAAGCTTGCTTCCAAGAGATATAACTTTCTGAGCTAATAGCCATGTATTAATTGGTGTTATTCACTCTTGGAGTCATTAGGATTACATCGATGATTTCTCACTATTCTAATGCTTCATCCTCCAAAATCGTTCGCGTTGGAATACTACTCTTCATTGATTTTAGTGAAATTAATACCTGAATGTTTTTGGGTGCTCGCACTAAGTAACATATTATATGTATTTTTCAACTCCAGGTGAAATATGGTCAGGTTCTGAGGGTGGAGTTTTAAAGGTATGGCCATGGCATGCCATTGAGAAGGCCCTTTCTCTTACTGTAGAAGAACGACATATGGCTACGTTACTAATTGAGAGGTCTTACATTGATCTAAGGAGCAAATTTACTGTGAATGGTGTTTGCATCTTACCTGCTGTTGATGTAAAATATATGGAATCAGACAATTGTAGGTCTAAAGTGTGGAGTGCTGGTAGTCAAACCTTTGTATTGTGGTATGCTAACTAACTCCTATCAATTGCTTCATGATTAATTTACCAGCTTCCCTTGTTTATTCTGATGGTAATTGTTTACCTTGCAGGGATTCCCGCTCAAGGGATCTATTGAAAGTGTTTGGTATTGATGGACAGGGAGAGACTAGGCTTGATCTACCATCTCTGCAAGATCTGAATGTTGAAGATGGAATCAAGACAAAGTCTGTTTCATCATCAAAGAAGGAGAAGTCACAGGGTTCAGTTAGTTTTCTCCAACGTTCTCGTAATGCCCTGATAGGCGCAGCTGATGCTGTTCGCAGAGTTGCTGTTAAAGGAACACTTATTATAGAAGATCAACCTAGAACAGAAGCCATAGCTGTATCAATGGATGGAATGATCTGGACTGGATGCACAAATGGTTCGGTAGTCCAGTGGGATGGATATGGCAACCGGGTGCAAGAATATCGACATCACTCTTCTTCTGTTAAATCAATTTGTACATATGGACCAAGGGTGTGGGTGGGTTATGTCAGCGGCAAAGTTCAAGTTCTGGATCTTGATGGGAATCTGCTTGGAGAATGGATTGCACATAGCAGTGCAGTCATAAAAATGGTGTTAGGAGGTTCATATATGTATTCATTGGCACATCAAGGTGGCATCCGTGGGTGGAATATCAGATGTCCTGGACCTCTTGATGATTTATTGCGAACAGAGTTGGCAAATAAGGAGCAATCTTACATGAAATTGGACAATATTAAGATCTTGGTTGGAACTTGGAATGTTGGTCAAGGAAGAGCATCTCCTAATTCACTTATTTCCTGGATTGGTAGTGCAGCATCAGAGGTTGGATTAGTTGTTGTTGGATTGCAAGAGGTGGAAATGGGGGCTGGATTCCTTGCAATGGCTGCTGCTAAAGAGACTGTAAGATATTTATCCCCTGTTTTTTCTATTTTTTTTCTCACAGAATCCAGGTTTTTTTGAGTCTGACCTCCTTTCTTACAATATTATTAAAAGCAAAGGGAAGGTAAAGTATTATTCCATCAGTTTTGACTATGCAAGATTTTTACCTTTTTCTGCCTTACATAATTATTGTGTTATGAATGTAATGGTGAAATCGATCTCTTTCCTATTTTCTTAATCTTTTGAATAGTTGGTCATCCAATCAAATTTAAGCAGATTGTCCTCTGTGAATTCTGCTACTGACACAGTTATAACCTGAAGGGTTAGTTCATGGTTTGAGCCAAATCACTCTAGTTTGCTCATCAACAAAATATGGGGAGTGCTGAGAATATAAAGCAAATATTGAATATTTTCTACCATCTTAAAGCTTGTGGGACAGGTTGTCAACCAATCTAACCTATCACATCCATCCTAGAATAACATTTGAGCAAATTTCTATCCTTAGAGTTGCTTTCTACTGTAAACAACAAAATAGTAATCACCACTTGCAATTCATCACTTAATAGTATTTATTTAATTGTGTAGTAGTCACCACTATTAAACTGTATTCAATGTTTCTGTTAAGTGAAAAAAAGGAGGTTTGCCGCACTGTCATTGTATAATATTATTTGTTAGAGCTATTCTCTTTCCTAATAACTTGAGCATTTGGGATAAGTAAGATCTGAGTAGAAGGTTGTGTTGAATCTTGCTATCTATAGACATATATATTTATATTTAACTCAACATACTTGTTGGGCTAGAGTCAGTTGTCCAGTCTTTCCTATCGATGAATATCAGCAAAACAGATAACAACTTGGACCTTTCAAGATAAATGATTAGCCCAACATCTTTATTCATATATATGCGTGAATTTGCACAGCAGGCACATGTTATCTCACTCCAATATGGTGACTAGCAGTCAAGCATATTGCTAGACTTTAACTACATTCTTGGATCAATTGGGGAAGCACTTGTTAGCATTTTGTGTTATCTTGGGAATTTTGTGTTGTTTTTTAGTTCCATTAGTCCCTTGTTAGATTACATGCGCTAATATACATGTATAAAAAAACAGAAGACATAACCTTATGCAATAAAACATGAATTTGTACAGGCTGTAGATGCTTAGACATGTATGCTATTTTGGAAAGTATCTTATTGTAAAATATTTTCTTTGTTTTAAACTGTAGAAGGACTATGTAACTCAGCATACTTTTGCCATATCAACTCGTTTATAAGTTGGATGAAATTTTGGAGAATCACTCCTGACAATATATTTCTAAGAAATTCAGTCCCTTTTATTTAATGACCTTGTGTACAGAGAAAACAATCATATTTCTATTTTTTTTCTGAGTTTATTTGGTGAGGAATAAGTATGATCTTCTGTAACAATATTAGCTCTTTAGATATGTGCTTAGTTATTTATGCTGCAGAGATGCTTTCACTCTTCATGTCACTTGGTAATGATTGGTAGTAGTGATAGCTGTAAATATAAGGCGAGCACTACTGTAAAATCCTAGGTATGAAGGACCTTCTGTTAAGTTTATAAAACTCTGTATGCTAAGTTCAACTTGGGTGCTGAGAGAGTTATTTCTGCTAACTTTTCTGAATCTGTCTAATTTCCAAGGATATATTTTCAATCTTGTGAAATATAAACTGTCTCTAACTTTGTGACTGCTCTAATGATCTTAGGTAGGACTTGAGGGGAGTGCTAATGGCCAATGGTGGTTGAATGCAATTGGCAAAACCTTAGATGAAGGATCTTCTTTTCAACGTGTTGGCTCTAGGCAATTAGCAGGGTTACTCATTGCTGCATGGTATATACTCCATCAATACTTTTATGCTACTTAGGAATTCTTTAATTCGATATGTTCAAATTCAATTATGTAAAATGAAACATTTTATTTGTACTAGCGACTCCATTGATCTCTTTTTACAATATTCTAGGGCTAGGAAGGGCCTTAGGCCATATATTGGTGATGTTGATGCGGCGGCCGTACCTTGTGGATTTGGGCGTGCTATTGGTAACAAGGTTATGCACTGAACGCTTCTTTTACCATGTAATTTCTTTTTATTTAAACTCAATGTAGATAAAAAGCATTATATACAGGCAGGTTGTGTATGTTGGGAGAATACATTAGGTGTCTAATGTATGAATTAGTTTTCATAATTATAATCCCTAGTGACTTATTTAAAATAAGATAATAGAACATGACAAAGACACAAGCTGTCTGCCATTTCTTTTTACATATTACTCAGTACTCTCTAAAGTCATGCAACTCTTTGTACAGAACTTTACCTGAGAAAGGATCCATATTGAGTGTTGGTTAGTTGTTCCATTGGATATGTTGAACTTCTAAAAATTGTTTGTTTTCTCTAAAACTAGATAAATTAAGTTACAGATGAAAATTAGATGAGTGTGTCGAATAGATTTTCAGAAATTAGATTCCTCTCTTAAAAGGAACCTGCACAGTTCAATATGGTGCTGGAATTCACAAAGTACTGAATATAACAGGGTCAACTATGTTCATCAGGGAAATTGATTTTGAAGAGAGATCAAAGAGTTGCCAAATTTTCTTTAGATACGTGGGAAGGCCTTTGCTCGAATGCAAAAGCTTCTGTTAAGTAGTTTTTGATCGGACAATGATTGCTTTTCTAAAGTTATTCCGGCATGAACATTATAATTAGTTACGACATTTCAGCATTTTTGATTTTATTGCTTTAAGAATGATGACATAACTAGCGTGGTTATGAATTTGTATTTGCATTTATTATTCATTAGGTGGTAAATGAAAATAATCTAGTGTTGTTTGTGTTGATTTAGTTCAGTAAATGAATTTTATTGATATACTTGCTTGTAAGTATTCGTGGTCGATCTTCGACTCGACCCCCTGGTCAACCGACTTCGTGACTTACTCGGTGTCCCACTCCCTTACCGAACCGCCATCAGACCGACACACAGGACAGTGGAATATGCAACGGTAGATCACCTGCTCCTCTAAAATAGCATGATCTCGAACTGTACAGGCATGAGCGATAGTACACTTAACTACCACAATAACATAATATTCTCCTTACTTTCGATGTGACACTTTCAAATTGCCAATGAAATGTTTCCTCTGATGACTCCATATAAGGAGCCCGCTTTTAGCGGGCACAAGTACACATACACACAATTAACACTCTCCTTCTCTAACATTTCTAGTTCTTCTTTTTCTCCATCTCTGATTCACGGCCTCACTTGAGTGTCAGAACAGTTAAGCCATAGTACCCTTTGACCTCTATTTTTACCCTCCTTCTCTTTGTAGCCTGACAGGAGCTCCACCGTCTATGAGTCTTACATGACTTCACCATCATCAGCCGATGACTCATCCGTAGGTGATCTCAAGCAGGAACAAAACCTAATTTTTAAGATTGGTGTATTTACTTGATCAATACTTGTTTTTAATTTGAAAGACCTGCATATCAAATCCATTCTATGTTTTGACAATGAATTCCATGATCTTTACTAACTTGGTAGCTGACACCATAAATTCAATCCAAAAAGTTCAAACAAGCTGAACCTAAAAGGATGATAAGAGTAATTTCTTTTACAAAATTGTATTATTTGTATATTTATTTTGTCAGGTTTTAATCAAATATATTGTGCAACTATGTTGGAAAAGTTTGTAGAGATAGATATAATGAGATATCTCATATTCTGCGAATCATTTATGTATTAATATTTACTATATCCTGACTTAGTGTTTTTATGAATCTCATTTGATCTTTTCATCATCATTGGATATATCTGGTTTCTGATTACTATTTGATGCTTTAACCAAAATGATAGAAAAGTGGGTCATGGTCTAAAGATTACATACAGGGTGCTGTAGGTTTGAGGATGAGGGTCTATGATCGGTCCATATGTTTTGTGAATTGCCATTTTGCGGCACATCTGGAAGCTGTGAGCAGGAGAAATGCTGACTTTAATCATGTTTATCGAAACTTGTCTTTCAGTCGGCCAACCATAGGGGCTCATGGAGCTTCAGGTTTTGGTACTCTTACCCCTATGGACATAGTGGAGATAGTCTGTTAGCATGGATATTAAATGTACAATCTTTTTAACTCCATTGTAATGATTTTTTATTTCGTTGTTTTGCAGCTGGCCCTACATCTGTCCAACTGCGTGGAGTGAATGTATGCAGTAATTTGATTATTTCAAAACCAGTTGTTTTGAACAACCTTTTCTTTAGAGTTCGATCTAGTTGCTTTTTGATAGAACCTCGTTATGACTGGTAGGCTGTGGGATCTCAATCTGATGATGGCAAACCGGAATTGTCTGAAGCTGATATGGTGGTTTTTCTTGGTGACTTCAATTACCGGCTTCATAGCATCACTTATGATGAAGCTAGAGACATGGTTTCTCAAAGGTGCTTTGATTGGCTTAGAGACAAGGATCAATTACGAGCAGAAATGAAGGCAGGCAGAGTCTTCCAAGGAATGCGTGAAGGGCAAATTAAATTTCCCCCAACATACAAGTTTGAAAGGAACCAACCAGGTTTATCAGGTATGCATTTGTCAAAGCTGATTTTGCAAACTTTTTGCTAAGATTGTGAAGTTTATGCTTAGTTTTGTCTTTGTTATACTTCATAATTTCTTAGCCATGTACTATTATTTATTAGTTATTTTTGATTGAAAATGATACTGCTGTTCAAATGTCTACAACGTTTTTACAATGTTACTGAAGCTAGCTACCGTGTCACAACATTTTTTAGGATATGATTCTGGTGAGAAGAAGCGTATTCCTGCTTGGTGTGACAGGATATTGTACCGTGATAGCCGTTCAATTTCAGTAGCTGAATGCTGTTCAGAGTGTCCAGTAGTTTCATCAATAGCCATGTAAGATGAAGTAATTTTTCTGGAATGAAAGCAATATGGTTTAACTGATGTATTTGTATGTTTATGTACTAGGTACGAAGCATGTATGGATGTCACTGAAAGTGATCACAAGCCTGTGAGATGCATATTCTGTGTGGAAATTTCGCATTCTGATGAGTTGATAAGGAGGCAAGAGTATGGTCAGATAATTGCATCAAATGACAAAATAAGACCCTTTATTGAAGAATCTTGTGCTGTTCCAGAAATTACTGTCAGCACAAATAACATTATTATACAAAACCAAGAAACTTCCTTTTTTGGTATCTCAAACAAGTGTAACAAATACAAAGCTGTTTTCAAAATCATTTGTCAAGGGCAATCCAAGGCAGGAGCTGAAAATTCATCAGAACTCTGTGCAAGGTGTTCCTTTGGCTTTCCTTTCTGGCTTGAGGTATATTTTCTGACTTTATGGTTCAATAGTCCTCGGTGGAGTTTCTAGTTAAGAAAAATACATTTTCATATCATGCTGTCTATGTTTATGTATATTCTCACAAGGTAGTCTCGATCACTACTAGATATATATCAGCAGTGCCAGTGTATTGCGCGCGCCGTCTAAGAATTTGGGTTCATTACAATTTTTCACGCGCGAGGAAATTATATTCTTCTAAGTTATTTCATTATGTATTTCATTTATTTATATTGCATAACCTAAATATCTTTGCGGGACCTTGCATTGGCTGAAGTTTCGTGCACCGGACAACTCTTATTTTTTAACCTAAATGTCTTGATTCCCGCAAACTAGGGCCCGAGTAATTTCTTTATGTATGGAAGTCTAGCACAATGTAAGTTTTGCAATGCTGTTATACTGTGTTTTATTTGTGGCATTTCAGAATCAATTTAAATGTTGCATGAAGCATTAGCTGCATTTTCATTATTTCTCATTTTCATTTATATTTAGGTTCAACCAGCAGTTGGCATAATCAAACCCGGACAGACGACCGAAGTTTCTGTTCGTCATGATGAATACTTCCTCAAGGAAGAGTTTGTTGATGGAATACCTCAGAATTTCTGGTGTGAAGATACCAGGGACGAAGAAGTGGTATTGCTAGTTATCGTCACAGGCACTGGCTCAACCGAGAGCACAAGCCAACAGATCTCTGTACGGCATCATTTCTCCTCTGTCGAAGTCGATCAAAAAGTTCCGTCCAGAAGATTTCAGTCAATCCGTCAGCACGGATCTGATGAAGAAGATCCTACAAGTTCCTCAGATGTAGTAGCTCCAGAATTTAGCAACACAAGAGGCCCATGAGGTTGCACATTGAAACCATTTTTATACTCCATGAAATAGAAACTCTAGTCAGATCTTTCCAGCAATTGCACGAGTCTTGCAGATATATTTGTAAATGTAACTTGTTAGAAGTTTTTTGTATTCTTTTTCCTTTTGTTTGTTGTGGAATTTACAGATAGTATTATGACATCTAGCTCTATGAATTAGGTTGAGCCGTAGCACATTCTTCCCCATTCATGCTAATTGCCATTGTTTGGACTCAGGTAACGAAAAGCATATCATGCTCTCAGCCGGATATTTGCAATTTCAATAATGTTATGTCTGACGTAAGCAGGATACCAAATATTATTCTTAATAATCTTCTGGTCTTTAAGATAAATGTTATAATAATGTGCTAATTGTAGAAATTATAGCCATCGGGGTCGGATGGGTTGGCTTGCCCCACCAAACAATTTAGATGAGTTGGATTGAAATTTTATCAATCTATTTTAAAATGAATTTAGATGGATTGATCTGCCTAGGTTCGCACCTGTGTGAGTTGGCCTGTGGTAGATTTGGATTAGCTCACAGATTGAGAAAGTTTATTTATTTTAAAATTTAAAATTAAAGTAGAAAATTTAATGAATTTGTGAGTTTGATCCGTCTAAATTATAATTCAAATTAAAAAATAATAATCTAAATTTAAAATTTTTAAATATTTTTTATTTTTTGATAGATCCGTGGGTTGGCTCATCTAATTCACAATCCATCTATGGTTAAATTGGATTAGAAATTTTTTAACTTATCAAGATAGTGGATAAGAGATTCTCGCTCTATCATATGATAAATTTTTAATAGATTAATCTATCATGAATTAATCCATTTGATAACTCTATAGAAAACCTCCATAGTTGATGCTAAATGTGTAAATAATAATTGATTGAACAAGCTATGCAACTTAAATAAGATTTGAAACCGATTCACTAAATACTATAAAATAACCTGTAAAAAAAACACAATAATTGTCCATTTTAGCAAGCTACACAGCTGGAATGGAATGCACCAGAAGCAGCAGCCTTCCGTCC
>JBBMKF010000112.1:6292884-6315064 GCA_037834155.1 Curcuma caesia
CTATTCTTCCCTGCCATCTCGGCCTCGCTCCCATCTTCCCGCCGCGTCTTCGTCGAACTTCGCCCTCTCTCCACCGCGTCGCGCCGGACCGTTCGGCCGGTGAGGGCGAAGCGGAGGGATGGGGAGGAGGAGCCCTCCAGTGCGGCGAAGCAGGGGAGCGCGGACGACGGCGGCGGATCCAATGGCGGGGTGTCGGTGAAGGAGCGCAGTGGCACCAGGGAGGCAAGGATTGTCCCCACAGAGCTCCACACGGAGGCCAAGGAATCGTATATGGCGTATGCCATGTCGGTGCTGGTCGGTCGCGCTTTGCCTGATGTACGGGACGGTTTGAAGCCGGTGCACAGGAGGATACTGTGAGTCTAAATATTGAACTTTTGCCTGCGATTACTGGCGCAGATTTATTCTCGCGCGAAAGTTTTTTTTTGTTTACTTCTTTACGAATTATGTTGGTGTTTTCTATCCGCCCTCGTGTCTTAATACCGATCCAACACATTGTCTGTCAATCTATCTGTTTGAGCTACTCTGCCAATAACCCTTTCATCATGCGATGCTTGGTTATCTTGAGTCAAGTAAAAAAAAAGAAGCAAATGCCTTACATTTTGGTATTGCAAATCCATCCTTGCACCAATCTTGAGCATTATGTATGTACATAAGCATTCAGGCTTATCATCTATAGTAACGGATTTATCTCTTTTGCAAAATCATTTGGTTTGATTGCCATTTTCTGATAGTAAGCATTGATACCAGTTTTGTTTTTAGCATTTTGCTTGTTTAAAGTTTCTTGGCTGATTAATTTACAACATTTTTTTGGTTGATTGCTTTTCTAGTTTCCTCTCTTCTATTTGGTGCAATGTTATCCTGCTATAATTTTCATTTTGTTTGCAGGTACGCAATGCATGAATTAGGTCTTTCTTCTCGTAAGCCTTTTAAGAAATGTGCTAGGGTCGTTGGAGAGGTGACAACATTATGTTTTCCTTTTTCATCTTTCTATTTAGGTTCTTCTGCAATTAATGCTAGGTCCTAACTTCTCATGTGATTTTTGACTTCGCAAGTATATTGAGTATTTGCCTCCTTGCTACTGCAACCCTTGCGGGCTTAACAAATCATTCACATGCACTTATTTCTTACAGGTTTTAGGTAAGTTTCATCCCCACGGAGATACAGCCGTTTATGATTCTTTAGTTCGAATGGCTCAGGTATTCTCTCAATCCTTCTCATTTCTTTCCTGCAGTGTTTTTACTTTGAAAAATTTATGATTACGAACAATTCCATGACTATGGACATCAATTGCAGGTTTTGTTTTTTTATACTTCACTCAATTTATCTGTTTTTCCATTCTAATGCAATGCGTCTGCTGGAATCTATTGACTATATTAGCTACCACATGAGAATACTAGTGCTAAGAATTGACCACCACCACCATCAAGAGAATTCTAAACTTCCTATTGTTCTCCATTTCCAGAAACTCTTACCGACCAAGTAACATCAATTTGTCAGTTTTTCCTAAAATTTCATTTATTGCTTGGATTACTAATTTTTTTTTTGTGCTTTCCCACAATGAATTATTGATGCCCATTACGAGATGCACAACGATAAATATTGACTTATAATTTATATATTCAATATATAGTCTTCAACATTATGTTAGTATATAACATGTTATTTTGTTGCTGCTATAATTTGAAAGCTTATCTACATTGTTTTCTCTTATACTAAATCACTACCTACTATGCTTTTACATCTTTCTAGGATTTCTCTCTACGATGCCCTCTCATTAATGGACATGGTAACTTTGGGTCAATAGATGCTGATCCTGCTGCTGCAATGAGATATACAGAGTGCAGATTGGAAGTAGGTTTGGAGTTTTTTTTTGTTATCACTCACATCAAATGAAACTGCTAACAATTTTGTCTAGTTTGACATGTATAAAACTTTTGGTGCACAATATTTAATTGACTACCTAATCTATATTCTGGCTGTATTCAGTGGTGCAAACTTGTGCAGAAGTAGAACATATACTTTTGACATCCATCTGCATACTTTAGTTAACGGATAACTTTGCTTATAGCTTGCAGGGTTAGTTCTCATGCTGAAGTACATCATTTTCTCAGAAAAATGTGCAAGCTTGTAGATAATTATTTTCTCCATTACTAGGAAAAAATGACTGAGGATTAGCTTCTTATCATTGTCAAACTTCAAACATATTTATTTGTAAGAGATGCTATTAGTTGCAGATCTAATTCTCCTGACGATTCACCAATAGCAGAAACAATTTGCCATTATATTGATGTTTACTTTGGACATCATTATTTTATTTACTTATTTATTTTTATGTTTGTTTCTTAAAATTGCTATTAGTTCCAATTCTAATTATCCTGATTATTATCTAACAGCAGAAACAATTTGCTGCAATAGTGATCGTTAATTTTCAACATTGTAATCTGGTGCTTTTGACTTCTTTCTTGCTTGACACAATAATATTGCTTGCTATCTGAATAATTTGGTTCAGAACTTATCTGCTCTGATATGGAGTTCTTTTGAGTGGATAAATCAGTCTCATTTTATTTTGGGATAATTGCTAATATAACCTTTTTCTTTTTTGAGTTTTTAAAGTTCCATTTTTAATAAATCTATGCGTGTACCAAAATTTTAAATTTTGAGCCACGTCGGAGTTTTAATCTTGGACCGGAACAGTATGGTTTCGAGACCGCATTGTATTGTGTTGGCAAGATTTTGATACCTTATATATTAAGTAAGAAATTATTTTATTAATATTTTATTGCTATAGATATTCATGTTTGAATATTTAATTTTTTAATTATTAAAATATATAAATTAATTTTTAAATTATTCAAAGTTACGAAAGTAATTCTTAAAATAATTGATTATAAAAACTAAATAATTCTAAAAATTATCTATTTTTTTTTCAAAACTAAAGATAAACCTATAAAATTATGTGAAAAATTCAAAGATAATTTTAAAAATTATTTTATTTTCAAATTATTTTTGGAATATATTTAAATTTCTTAAAACTTGTTTGAATTTTTTTTTAAAATATATCTTTGAAAATTGTTGGATTATGCTGACCCCACTTAGTGGGGTAAGGCTTTGTTGTTGTTGTTGAATATTATTAGATTATCTTAAATTTATAATCAAATTTTAACATGGATTAGAAAATTCAAATTAATATTTATAATATTTTAATTTTTTAAAACTTATGCAAATTTTAGAAATTGCTTTTTCAAATTTAAATTGATTTTAGGTTTGGTCAATCATTGGTCAAATGAATTTAAAATAAATGAGAATCATTCTAAATTAATTGTATTTAATTAGTTCTAACTTAAAATACATTTAACTTTTAGATTTATTTATTTAAAATTTTTGTTTTACTCATGGTTTTATCATATAGTAAAAAAATAATAATAACAATAAAAAATAAATTAATACTGTCAATAAAAATTAATAACAAAAAAATTTACAGTGTATTTATATATATAGCAAAAAATGAATTAATAAATTAGTTTAAAAGTGATGTGTAATTGTTAATTAAATTAGTGATGAAATTGAATTATATCATTTTTATTAATTTTTAATAAATTAATTGATTATTTAATTAAATATCACTAATTTTAATAACAACAACCAAATTTTTATGCTACTGAGTGGGATCGGCTAATTAAATACCATTAATTAATAAATTATATTTGGTAAGAAAGATGTTAACTAATAATATAATTAGTCAATGTGCTTATATATATGAAGTTCCTGCCAATGCCAAATCCTGAAGAAGGGTTGATTATATTGGATGTATTGTATACAACTCTACCTTGTATTGCATGAGACTGTTTAATAAAAAATTTAAATAGTGCTTATATATAATAAATTTTTTAATTAATTAATACTAAATTATATAAGTTGTTAATTACTTTTATAAATTTTAAATTATTTAAACAGTAAATTAGCAGATTAATAAGAATTTAAATAGTAAATTACTGTTTATAAGAAAATTAAAATGGTAGTCCGGTGTATGAAATTTCTGTTAATGCTGGTCCTAGGGAAGGTTTTATTTACTAGTCTTACCTTGCATCGCAAGAGGTTGTTTCCGGGACTCGAATTCTCACCACATCACATGACAACAACTTTACCGTTACACTAAAGCTCCCCTTAAAGAAAATTAATTAACTAATTACTAATATATATGTATGCATACAACAATAAGTTATATATATATATATATAAATTGTTATATAAATTATATATAAATGGTTATAACAAATGTAACATTGTTATATTATAATTATAATTTAATATTTTGTGTACACACACATACATAATAGTGTTATTATATATATATATATATATGGTTAGATATTTTTTCTCTCAAATCCCATCTCCGACTCCCTCACCTTTGCCGAGGTAGAATATAGTCATATTTTTGAAAAATTCATAACAAATTAGTTTTAAAATTATTAGATCAATCTATGACTTAAAATGCCATGCAATGTGTTAAATTAAAAATATGCTAGACTTTTTTTATAAAGGAAAAAGATTTTCAAAAGATGGAAGCTAGTGCTAGACCAGATTAAGCAACTAATCATTTCATTTAATTTTTGTCTTAGAAGCATGTTTATGAGTTCCAATTGTTTGGTTATCATGATGGTCTTATGCAACAAATAGAAATATCACTAGAGTTGTCAACACATGACTTGGTCCCTTTATGCAAATTCGGTCATGACAGTTAATCCCAATGTGTTCCATGGTAGTGAGTTACACACTTGTTGGAGATGCCCACATAGACTAGGTTGGAGATGAAAGGTTGCCTATTTGAAAAGAAGAGACTGATTTTGCTGTACGCAATATGCCAAAAAATATCTTTATGTAACGTCTGATGCTTTTTGAGTTTGATAAAGGAATAAATTGTTGTTGATAAAGGTGCAGATGCAGATTCATTATGCCTGTGATATCATGAGTGTGACAAGGGACACAGCACTTAACATCTCATAACTAGTATACCTAGTTTTAGGTGCAAAACCTTTGCATGTTATCCACTTCCATGAATGCTAGGTAAGGTGGAATATACAAATGAGGAATGGTATCATTGGGCTATTGTATTCATGCGCTATCACATTGTTTGGTTTTCCAAAGCATCAATTGTAGTAAATGCACCTCCAATGCTGCAACATCAAGTTGACAACAAGCTGGAAGTTCCATGCATTTGGGGATTAATTCTAGTTCTAGCACAACCACCGAATTGATTGAATTTTAAAAAGAATATTTTCATTCGTAGTTTTTCCTGGTGGTTTATATAATCTCAAAATTCAAGATCCCACATTATTGTTGGTAACCATATCTTGGAATGGATAACTCATCAATTTAAGTGAAACTTGAAGAAAAATTGAAATTAATCAAAATGCCAATTAGGAATCTGCTGGGACATTAATCCAGTACCAATGAAAGAATTCATCCTTGATGAAGGATGTACCAATGCCAATAGAAGATAAGCAGGATTGGCTGATTAATTCTACTGCTCAGTTGATTACTCTAGGATTGCTTTTACAAGTATCCTTTTTCAGCTTTGCTTTTAATATTATTTTCTATATTGCTTTACACAGTCAAAGTTTGCTAAGTAATATTGGTATGTGCCAGTGACTAATCTATCCTCACCAGATTATGTCTATATATGATTATAATGTTTGTCTAATTTCTACCCATTTTACAGGCACTTACTGAGGCTATGCTCTTAACAGATTTGGACCTTAATACTGTATGTTTTAATAGTGTTTTTTATATTTTGAGAACATGTGATTTCTTCTGTTCTGTGCTTTTATTTGTTCCCTGTCTGTTTCACAGGTTGATTTTGTTCCCAATTTTGATAACTCACAAAAAGAACCTTCTCTTTTGCCTGCCCGTATTCCAAATCTGCTGTTAAATGGATCTTCTGGAATTGCGGTACAACCTGTCTTTCTCATGTTATGATTATACTAATTTATTGTTTAAAACATTTTTTTACTGCTTGATAGCTGCACAATGTGACCCATTAATTTTCATTTTGGAATAACCAGGTTGGAATGGCTACAAATATACCACCCCACAACCTTGGGGAACTTGTAGATGCACTTTCTGTTATGATCCATAATCCTGAAGCTACCGTAAGCATGATTTATTTCCTCCAGTTTTGTGCATTAGTGTGGGAGTTGGTATCTAAACCAGTTAATTCTGCATGCCTTTTTCTTTGTGTTCTGTTCTATTGGGTCTGCCTAATAGTGTGATATGTGTCCAATCAGGACAATTGCCCGCGTGGGTTCTACAGAGATCCATCTATATGCTCTCTCCTAATGATGTGTTGGTTGTCGAATATGCTTAGATGTAAACCTGTTAAATTATGCAGATTTTTGTAAGGTTAAAGTTACTATTGGATGCAGTAGCGCTCATTTTCTTGTTTGGTTAATAGGCAGTCATTTCTGTACTGTGTGGTTTCTTATATGTTTGACACGGGGAGATAATTTCAAAATTTTTTGCAGCCTTGAAGTATTTGGTCAGAAACTAAATAATTTATTTTTTGAGGTCATCCATGTCTGAACATGGTTCTCTTGTCATCAAATTGCACATAATTTAAATCCACCTTAATTTTTCTACTATAATTTGTTTTGCTTCATTAATAGTCTATCCCAATAATATTTGGCTTTGTTGTTATTGAACCATTTTGCTTGGTTCTATAGTTCATAGAGCAATATGTATTATTAAAGAGATTAGTTGAGCTAAAAATGTTAATATTAAACTTATTTGATTGTTAGAATCAACAAACATAGATTAAAAAAATATTATTAAAAATTATAATTTAAAAAGTTAAAAAAATTAGCTAAATGAAATTGGTTATAAAACTCTTAAGAAAAAGTTGGAATATAAATAAATAAATATTCTAGTTTTAACATACTAGATAATATCATTCTATTTAGCTAGCTTTGATATAATTTTAGGAACATGATTTAAAAATTTATTGTGTGTCATTCGGGACAGGCGAGATATCTTGTCGTTCTATTGGTTGTTAGTCATGCTAAACTGGCCCAGATAATGGAGCCTACATGTGGACAATGACAACACCAATTGCAACAACCTCAAGGCCTTTGTGCAAGTTTTTTTTTTTTTCTCTTTGTGACGACTATGATGACCACTGCACGATGTCAAAGCCTTTGGGTGAGGCTTCTGGAAGGTCTACATTGGTGATAATGGCATTAGAGTTTTCATGTCAAGCCTTTGCAATGATGATCTTGATGATTATGTTAGAGCTTTAGTATGAGGCTTCTGCAAGCGGCATGTGGTGATCAGACAATGGCTAGAGATTAGTATTGGCTATTCTCTTCTCCTTCCCAATTCCTTCTTCCTGGTAAGTGCCTCTAGCACCATGTGTTGGCATGCTTGACACGACACCAGTGCATCTAGTTTTGGCCAAAGATTGAAATCTCAGCATGGAACGAGATGTCAAAGCTTGTGTAGAAAACATTATATGGTATTAAAATGAGACAACCATTACATAGATATATAAACTCATGATGAAAACTAAACTAATGCAGGACTAAACCTACTTGATCAATAACACTATTAATATAATAGCTCTAACACTCACCACTTAAGTTGGAATATATGTATTATCTATGTTTAGCTTGTTATGTTATCTGCTATTGTAGAGTAAGACATAACATAATGAAATGAGAACATATTATTTGCTTCCAATGAGCACGTATGAACACCAATTAGCACACAACCAGCTATATTTTCAACCTCAAATTAACCCTTAGATAGAGTGAATATAAAGAGAGAAAGGATGAATTAAAATGGCATTCTAAGATTTTACTTTGCCATTATTCAGAAATGAACAATAATATGTTACATAATTAATCCTCTTGTCACCCTTTATTTTGTTGTATAAGCAAATATTATGGGACATAATTGTTATGCTGAACAATTTCTTGCTTCAGCATTAACATATCCAAAGTTTTGGAAGATGTTGTCTTGAACGAATGAATAGTTTTTCCCCTTTTATGTAGTTAATACCTTTTTTTGGAATTGTACAAATTTGTCCTTGTTGGAGTAATGCTCTTTGAAGATAACATAATTGTGTTTAATTTATAAAATTTTATTCAAACAGTATGTTTTGGTCAACCCACGTTGTTTTGTTGTGCATGCATAGATGCTTTACTTTGCCATTCAATTTCTTGTGTTCTCTGAAGGAACTAACTTCTTTGTTTTGTGCAATAGATCCAAGAATTGCTGGAATACATGCCTGGACCTGACTTTCCTACTGGAGGGCTGATTTTAGGGAATTCTGGGTAAAGTTGTGTTGAGTGTTTCATCCTATTTTACCTTTTGGCACAATATTCATTTTTACTATATGATTCTGTTGCTTCCTCTGAAGGATATTGGAAACATATACGACTGGACGAGGTCGCATACTAGTAAGAGGGAAGACAGATGTGGAAATGCTTGATGAGAAAGCCAAACGCAGTGCCATAATAATTAAGGAGGTGATGATATATTTATTTACTAATCTCTGTACTTGACATACTGGGTATTTTAGCTTATATTTGTCCTTTTCTTTCTTCTAGATTCCTTATCAGACAAATAAAGCTGCCCTAGTTGAGAAAATTGCTGAACTTGTGGAACAGAAGGTAACTCCAATGTTCTGTCTGTTTATTTGTGCTATTTCCCTAATGGTGAGGTCAATTAAAACCCTGTATAGTTGTTTGATTCACTTTTATATTATTTTTATAGAGTTGCTTTGTGTCTCTAAAATCCATATCTCTAATTTAAATGATGGAATTTTGAATTGTTTTATTGCATTTAAGAGTCTTATTTCTGATTTATCAAACAAAATACAAAAATTATAGTGATATTTAATACTTAAACTTTTTATTAGATACTCATAAACAAGTTTCATTGTAGACATATCACGAATGCTTAAAATTATACATTGTACTATAAAAATTGAATTCATTATAAGTATAAATCATCATGGAACGTAAGAAGTATAAAGTTTAGAAATGATTAAAGATATAAATAAAAACTTAATTGGTTTCAGGCAATTTTAATTTTGAGGATAACAACGACAATGAACAACAAGCCTTTATCTACTAAGTGGGTCAGATTATGTAGATCCTCATATGTGCCCAAGTATATAGATCCTCTTACGTCATTGGACTCTGTCTCCTATTATATCCTAATTTATATTTAAATGAAATTTATCATTTTTTATCGTTACTAATTAAGTCTTCTTTTATCTCTCCTCCCTCAATTAATGTGTGTATTTGTTATGGTTTCACATCGCCTAACTGGGGCATTTATTGGTCACCTAAGTATATGACCACATCATCTTAATTCTTAAACACATCTTTCAGAGTTTTCTCTCAATATGTTCCACTCTGATTTTTCTCTAATATTTTCATTTCTTATTCTGTCCATTTTCATATGTTTGCTCATCTACCTTAACATCCTTATCTCTGACTCTCATCTTCTGCTCTTGTGTTCGCTTTATTGCTCAATATTCAACTCTATATAATATAGCCGATTTAATCTTCATTTTATAAAACTTCTTTTTGAGCTTTAAAAGTATATTATAATAATAAAGAACACTTGATGTCCTCCTCCATTTCAACAATCCTACCTCTATTATATGCAAAACATCTTTATCAACCCTCCGTCCTTTTGTAAAAATGATCCTAGATATTTAAAGCTCTCACGTTTAGATAACTTGTCAACTCTTATCCTAACAATTTCCTTGCTATGTCAAATATTACTAAACTCAAATTCCGCATGTTATATTCAGTTTTTACTTTACTAAGACTAAAACCTTTTACTTAGTGTTTTGTGCCACGTTCGAGCTTAACATTTGTTCCTTCACGTCTCTCATCGACTTAAATAATGTCATCTACAAATACATGCACCATGGTCTCTCATCCACAAATTGTTTCAATATACACTACATTAATACTTTCTTTTTTAGAATTCTCCATATAATTTCCTTTAGTACTATGTTATAAGCCTTTTCTATGTCAATGAATACCATGTGTACATCTTGTTTTTTTCTCGATACTTTGCGATCTGTTGTTTGAGAAGATGTATAGCTTCTATTGTCAACCTTTTATGGATGAATCAAAATTGATTTTCATTCATCTTAGTTTCCCTATTTTTTTTTTCAATTACTCTTCCTAAAGTTTCATAGTATGACTTATTAGCTTAATGCTTTTATAGTTCGCACAATTTTGTACGTCTTTTTATTTTTATACAAGGGACTATAATATTTACCTTTCATTGATTAGATATTTTCTTCGTTTTCAAGATCAGGTTGAATAACTTTGTAAGCCATTTAATATCCTATTTTCCTAGACACTTCCATACCTCTGTCGGAATATCAATTGGTCCAACTGCTTTTTCGTTTTGCATCCATTAAATGTCTGCTCTACTTCTAAAGTTTGAATTATTTATAAAAATTTAAATTTCTATACTTTTCAATTTATTTAAATTATCTAACTTAAATTGGTCACATAAATCTTTATTAAAAAGTTGATAAATTGCTTCTTCGATTGCTCCTTTATTTCCTTATCCTTCGTTAGTATCTTATTGGAGTCATCTTTAATGCATTTGTTTTGGGTAAAGATTCCTTATTTTCCTCTCTCTTGCTTTACCTATTCTATAGATGTCTCTTTCCCTTTCTTTTCTATTAAATTGTTGATGCAAGTGTTCGAAAGCTTCATTTTTGGTTTTACGCTTGGCCTCTTTTTTGGCTATTGCATATGCTTTTTAAAAGTTTTATTCATTCTTACAAGTGATGTACAACAACTTACAGGCCGTCATTTTCATTTCTACTTTCTCATTCCACTATTAAGATTCTTTATTTGGTGGTATCTCTCTTCTTGACTCATTGAATATGCTCGTGGCCATCGTTTTCAAATTTGATGTCATTTTATTCTATGTCGTATTCGAGAACAAATATAAATAGTTAATTTGCAATATCGGACGAAGTGACTAAATTAATAAACAGATATAAATACAAGGACAAATTTGCATTAAGAATCTAATTAGTTACAATAAAATAAATAATTAAAAGGTTTATTTATACTAAAGTAAAATTTATATAATTAATAATTTCATTAAATTACAGAATGTACCAGAATAAACCTTTCCTTAGTCAATCTCTTGTAAATCATTTTACATGAAAATTTGAGCTTGGTGGTTTAATTTGTTTCAATCCTCGGATGATTAGAAATTTGGGTAAGCCACAGTAACACACTAATTAAGGATATTTTTCATAAGGCATTTCATTAGATTAGTTACCATACAATTGTTGTCCAAGTGTCTATCCCCCATCCATGTGCTGTTTCACATAATTTTCATTGACAAATAATTTTTGCAAATATTTAGTCTCTTACCACATTTTTGAGAAGTTGAGGTGCAGTTCATCTTTTTCATTTAATTATTTGATTTTTATAACAGACTTTAGATGGTATAAGCGATATTCGCGATGAAAGCGACCGCTCTGGAATGCGTGTTGTACTTGAGGTTAGTTCAGTTTATAGCAGTTCCTCCTGACTTATCCTTATTTTGCATTATAATTCTTGTCTATTAAATTACAGCATACTGATATTATTTTTCCTTCAGCTGAAAAGGGGGTCAGATCCATCAATTGTTCTCAACAACCTTTATCGCCATACTGCTCTTCAGTCTAGTTTTAGCTGCAACATGGTAGGGTGAGTATTATGTCTTTGTTTGTGCCTCAGTTTGTTGTTTCTTGGAGTTTTTTGCCATCACCTTCCAATCTTGATATTTCAAAGTCCTGGTAAATGTTCCTCAAAGACCGATATAACAAATTACACAACCTCTTTACTAGGTTAAACTGCATATATTCATATTAGCACCCTGACATTAGACAACTAATATTTGGTATTTATTTTGTCGGTTGAAAAACCTGAAGTTATATTGTTTTTTTGGTCTCTACAGTGAGTTGTTCCTTCAGAGCTTATAATATGTCAATTTAAGTTCTTTGCCCTAGTGATCCTTTTTAGTGAGAATTGTGATTCTTGTCCTATGACTGTTGAGGTTTTGGTTGCCTGATGTTTTGCCAATAGTTTCAACTGACATGATCATTATGTTTCATCCTAGTAGTGAAATAAAATAATCTACAAACTGCTAATCAAAATATTGAAGTTGGTCTTTGGCTGCGTAAGAGAAACTCATTTGATGGACAAAGAGTTGCAAATTTGTAAAGATACTTATTCTTCTCTAATTCTCTTTTTTTGTTGCATTCAAATTACTAATGAAAAACAACATAAACATCAGATTATAATCATTTCCAATAAACTTATGTGTATTGTCCTTGTTTGTGCAATTTTTATTAGTATTGGGACTAAACAAATATTTTAGAATTTTCTCATAATGATGTTAGTTGTTAATCTGCTTAGTAATATTATTTGAAATCTGGAAATGTTGGAATTTCTTTGTTTTTTTAACTTAATACCATGCAGTACAATTGTAATTGATTTTCAGTTAATTAAAGAATCTCTTTATAAATCGCTTCTATTTTCAGCTCTGTTTGACTTTTACAATATATGTATGTTAGACATAGTGTTATGATAATATTACTAATTCTCTGGATTTTGTATTATCTCTATATCACCTATATCTGTCTCCTTATGTCAAGCTTCATACTCCTTGTTGAATAGTCCCTGCCAATTCCACCCATGTACAGTTTCAACTTGTAGTCAAATCTTACTCTGTTGTTTTTCCGTATATTTTATTTTCATACTAGTTCAATGGCTGGATTAGATTTGTTTAATTTGAACATTGTGAACATCAAATTGAAACAATTGGTGCTTGGTTCTATTGCTGTCTGGGAGCTCATGGTTTTTGATTATGGTAGTTTGCATAATTAGGATCTTGAGATCATGGTGTTAGCTAATTCAATTGCTATCTCTCGGCCATATCTGCTGTTGGATGCAATTTCTAAAAGTCGAGTTGTATCCTGTTTTATCTATTGATGGCAAATTTATGTAATCCAATTTCTATGTTTTGTAAACTTTTTTCACTTGGTTACTGCAGTTTGAACCTTTCTGATTCCATTTTATGAGGTTTTTGTGCTAATGTCCAATTTGCTTACTTTTCTTTATGCTTTTGGTTTTGCAGTATTCTTGATGGTCAGCCAAAACTGATGGGTTTGAAGGAATTACTTCAGGTATTAAATGTTCCTGAATGACAATTTTATTTTTAACTATTTTAACCTAAAACAATACCATCACTACTTTGTAGTTTCTAACAATTGACGTTTTTAGATTAGTTGCATGGAGTGGTGTATTCAAATTGGATTTAATAACATTCCCTTGTCATATTTGTTTTGTTTATAAAGGAACAAAATGAATGAGCCATACTATGATGTATCGGTAAAGGAGAGTTATTGAGAGGACAAGAAGAGTAGGCTAAACCATTCTATAAAGTATTGGGAAAGGATAATTATTGAGAGGACGATAAGAGTTAATGTTCGATAGATCAAGCATACATGGAATTTTAAGAATAAAGGTAAGTAGGCGACAGAATAATACAACTAAGCCTTTATCCGATTACATACGGTCAGTTATATGGATTCTCCCACGCCATTGTGTTAGATCCCTTACTATATCATCATTTATATTTAAATGAGTTTTATTCTATTTTATCGTTGCTTACCAAGTCTTTTTTATAAAAATGAGGTGTCTTATTTGTGCCCTTTGGATTGTAGGGTTCGATTTGACATTTCATATTATGGAGTAATGCATTTGCCTCCTTAATAAGATAACTAATGAAAAAATATAGGAAAAAACAAGGATTTGAATATTCTTTTTGTTGACTTTTGCAAGGACTAATTTTCAAATAGAATAGTGTTCTATTGTAAAAATATCAACCTAAGGGTTGTAATTGTAATTGGAACACTAATGACATTCTATATGAAGGTAAGGAAAAACCTTAATACTTTCTACATTGCATCATGGTATTAGGGCCTAAGAATTGGCTGTCTTCCTCCATGGTATTGCTAATAGTTGCTTTGACAATTCTTTCTTCCCATCTTGGGAATCATAACATCTTCTAGAAGTCGTGTTCCGTATTGGGTGAAACGGTCTCAATGTATCATTCTGTTAAATCACTGAAAACTTGATTCCACTTGACACCAATTTTTAAAATCTCAAGTTGTGTCATAACTTTGGTCTTTGATTGGAAAGATACTATTCCAATTTTGTGTCGATGCTTTATGCGTAGTGCCGATGATAGATTGGAGATTGAAAGAAGATGAAGTAAAGGAAATTATCTGTGCTAAATGATATTGAGTGTCAATAATTTATCGGAATGATATGTTTCAACCAAAGTATAAGATCTTGAGTCATGCCGATCAGCACAGTGGAATTTATCATTCCAACTGGCACGACACCGAACTCAGAACCATGAGGTCGTGGAGCTGTCGCGATCTCATGGAGGATCGTGGAAGCCGCCACGACTTCACGACGAGTTGCGGAGGCCGCTGCAACCTCGAAGTGGGTCATAGAGGCGCCCACGACCTTGTGCAAGTCGTGGAGGTGCTATGACCTCGCGACGGGTCTCGGGGTCATTTTTACCCTTATTTTCATTTTTTCATAGATATTTCTTTTTCGTCTCTTAATTTTTTTTCCTCCATCAGTTAATTTATTTTCCTCTATTTATCTATAGTTAATTCATCCATCCACGAGAAGTAAAGAGAGAGAAATATTACTATCAATAAATTAAGTTATTATATTTATAAATTTAATTTAATTTTAGATTAATCAAAATAAATTCAAATTAAATCTAAATTAAACCTACCCAATCATGCTACGTTTATTTGGGGAATTTCAGTTAATTCTAAATTGATTTTTACTCAATAAGTATCAAACTTTTTATGAGATAATATTAAATTTAGCTCAATAGGAAGTATCTATAGTAATCAAATACTAATAAAAATATTTTTTAATTAGAATATTTTCTATTTTAAAAATACCAAAACAGTATCAGCACGGTATGATAGGATACTATAACCGTATCGTTCGAGTCATAAATCAAAATTTTGACATAGTTCGAAATTTTAAACCTTGAAGACATGACTACTTGGGGGAACTCTAATCATTTTCCTAACTCTAACCATTTTCCTACTATATTAATCTTGGAAAATGTTTATGATAAAATTCTTATACATTATTATGGTGGATTTTAGAAAGGAATATCTAATAATTAATATCATTACAAGGATTAAAATTACAAGGTGTGTGATATATTTTTCTTATAATTGTAGGCTTATATGATAAACTCTTCGATTAATAGTCGAGAAAAATCTCTTTGGTGGAGGTTCTTTGTTGATGATATTGTTTTAATTGATGTGAGTGTAAATTGAACCACTAAAGATTTTGTGTTACATAGAACTACAACCGAATATATAAATGTAATTTTGATTATTAGAACTATGAGGGAATAATTGAGATGGATGAATATAAATACTAACTCTTTTAGATATGTTGGATCTATAATTAAACAATGAGATATTGATGAGATAATCAATAGTAGCAAAGAGTGAATTGTTGAAATAAAAAAGAATCTGAAGTATTGTATGAACCCTTGAAGGCTAAAAGCATCTTTTTTTCAAATGTCGTGTTAGCTTCCATATTTATAGATTAGTTGGAATGTTTGTCATGTAAAACATACACAAAAAGTTAATATAGGAAGATGAGAATGCTAAGTTTATGCGTAGGGTTATTAGGAAAATTAAATAGTAGTATTATTATCCAAGAGCAATTGGATGAGCTCTAGTGGTTGTTAAAATGAAAGAAATAAGTGATGGTAGGAACTGTTCAAAGGTGTACATTGAATTTTATATTTAGACAAGTTGAATCCATTAGGATGGAAGTTGTATAGGGTAATGTGAGGCCAAAAAATATTATAATTAATGTGACAAAACATAGTTTAATCATTTTGATTGTTACTAATGATATAAATGTTGAGCTTAATGAACATGAGATATATCTAATCAATCCCAAATAGGCGGGACAGACACTGCTATTCCTGCTGCTCTTAAAACAAAGTTATGAAACGAATTGGAAAATAAGGATTTTTTCAAGAAACAAAAACCTCGTGCTTTTCTTGGATGGAAGAAAAGTTGAAAAGAATGTTGACTCGTTCTTGGCCCAAAGATGTGTTTTCTTGGATGGAAGAAATAGGAGAGGATTGAAAAATGACACAAGATTTATATGAATGTTGCTTTACATGCAATTTTGTGATCCTTTCTCTTCCTCCTGACTTTGCATCCAAGTAATGGATCCTAAGGGTCTGATTACTTGAATGCATAGATACAAAGGGGAAAACTCACAAAGTTACATATAGAGTTTCATCATTCATGCACATCTTTCTGGTACTTCTCTCACTCTCCCTTATATCTTCCATCCCAAGTATTTGGATTCTAAAAGAAACCAAAATATACAAAAATAATGTAGCAAAATTTAAAACTTGACAAGTAATATATATATATATATATATATATTTTGAAGTGAAATTTTAATCATAAAAAATAAGGTTCCATCTACATTCTTCTTAATAACATTTTCTTTTGAAAGAGGTATTATGCTGTCAGAATTTTGTTCGCTTTTTATACTGTTACAAGATCTGTTATGCTCATTCATTGTTTGATGTTGTAATATGTTTGCGCATGTTTGGTGAATTTAAGAAAACATAAGTTCTTTATTATGCCATTCATATTTACAGAAATCATCCCACCAAAGTTCCTCTTATAGATTTTAGATTTTGGTAGGGGGTTGTCAGATATTGAATGGGTGAAATATTCATTTCAACTGATGATATCCCAACATAAACTGATATTTCCTGATGATAGATGTTTAGCTAGGTCACTTGAAATATAATAGCAAAAGTAAATAATTTGTTTTTTCAGGTGTTTCTTGATTTTAGGAGTTCTGTCATTGAAAGACGTGCAGCATTTAAGCTTAGTCAAGCTCTAGAACGAAAACATATTATAGAGGTATATCTTCTACTATTTCAAATGCTTAAAGTTCCAAAATTTGAAGTTTTTTATCCATTAATTTTATTCTCAGGGCATCATTATTGGTCTTGATAACTTGGATGATATTATAAACATAATCAGGAAAACTTCTAGTAACACTCTGGCTATCACTTCTTTAGTGAAAGGTATGTCTTTATTTGTCTAGTCTATCTCTGATTATACTAATGGGTGATTAGCGAACAAACACTATTAACTTAATCATCATGCAATTGCTCTTGCAATAGATGAAGAGTCTGTGCTACATATTTACTATTAGAAGGAGAACAGGCATTCACTTTTGTTTGTGGGTTAGGTTCCCTCGGTCCATTTCTTATTTGTGATTGTTGATTGAGTGTTTGGTCACCTTTTTTTCTTTTTTGAAATTCAAGTATTTTATGTTACCTTTCTTAGGAGTGATATTTACTCGTTGACTACTGTTGCCCAAACATGCATTCTCTTTATGGTAACCAGTGTTAAAGCAGAATGCAATAAAAAAGACAACATTTTATGGTAATTACTGTAAACATCAAATAAACTAGTGAGCCAAGGCCACCACTATTAATGAAATTGTGGACAATGTATGGATGTCAGTGTGGAAGAAAGTGTTGGAAAATTATGAAAAGGATGCATATAAAATCATAAACCATCAGAAGTGCTATCAAAACAATTAACATTTATTGTCATAATGCTCATCACAATGCAGCCTCATAAAAAATGATACATCTAACCAAAGATACATGATCGCATGATGCTATCATAACATTCACACCATGTATCAAAGTAATTCCATACTATTGCAGTTTATACAAATTGCATTAATGCAACTCCTCACCAACATATCATCAGCTCAAATGCATCAACACCGGCTGTTATACCACAAAATGCATTGAATCATCAACCCGTAATACCTAAAATTCATCAATACTTGCACAATGATATCATTGTGTTTTCACCCTCAATATTTGCAAGATGATGAATGTTCTACCTAAATTTTGAGTCAGGGAAAGGAACTTGAACTTACCTTGTTGAAAAGGGATTGGCAGTGATGGAGTCTTCATTATCATTGCATAGGAATAGGGCATTATCCCTCCAACCTTAACATGAATCCATCTGATTCACGTCTGCAACAAGTACTAGTTCATCTATGTTATGGTTGGATGAATGGGCTCATGGGCTTTTGTGTAATTATGTAATGTGTAGGAATCTATTTGTAATGTTCTATGTTTCTTAATAATACGTATATATAGTAGAGGAAGCCTACCTTATATCCCGCTGCAATGTACCCAATGTGCCGTGTGCCACTGTCAGTCACTGGACATCTTGCGGTCTCCTGTGAGCCGTTCGTCTCATCTTCACGCTGTTTGTTCTGGTCACAACATTCAGGCATCATTCAATCAATCGAGCACTGCCCGCCAAGAGGCATCGTCTGCATGCTTTTCATTCTGTCGATGCCACAGTAATTGTACAACCAATTGAGCGTTACTGTCATCTCCTTTCATCCACTGGTCATCCTTGCCAATGCAACATGTGGCCATCTCCTTTCGTCACAATACGATCTTTTTCGAAGTTTTCAGGATCAGGAACAGGAAATCTGATTTGTTTCTCAATCCAGCATTCACTGAGTACTGTCTTCCATGGGTTCACTCGATTGTGCCACTGGTGAAGCAGTACGTCTGGATTGTGTCATCACCACCTGTCGGATTCCAGCAGATCTGGTTGTTTTGGCTAGTAACCTTTTTTGGACCAGCAGAATTTCATTGAAGTGCAGTCCAGCAGTTGGTTTTCCTGCTATCAGACCTATTAGGCAGGCAGACCTCAGGCTCATTTTCAGTTTGGGCAACCTATTATCCAACAGCTGTTATCTCCCATTTGGCTGGCCCATTTACTGAATGATCTAATTTAGTGAACAATCCACACCTTTGGCTTCTTGAAATGTCAGATTCCTCTACCACTTCCGCAACGCCTTCCCTTGCAATCTCTCCTACCATTTCTAGATCTTTGATGATTGCTAGAGAAAATTGAATGGTAAAACTTATGCCACCTGGGCCTTCTTGGGCCACTCTTTTTCCAGTGTGGTTCATGGGCTAAGATCATCTGGAGCACCTCCCACCCTAGACCCAAGATTCCTGAGCATGCTAAAGTAGTGTGTGAGTGAATTGATGCTCAACAACTTGCTTTCTTATTACAATCCATTAACATGTCATACTTTCTTTGCTTCTTCTTCTATGAGGCTTGGATATAGGCTCGAGATCTATAATATGGGCGCCATTTCTCAGGCTTATGACTTGACAATCTATTCCAGTTACATAGGGTAGATATGGAGATGGCCACTCACATGGGTCATTTCTAGACTATCATCGCTACTTTTAGAATAATTTTCTGATTAGTTCACTTACCTTGGGCATGCGATCACTTTGACAAATTACTCGTGATCATATTTCAACATACCATCCGACTTGAGTTAGAGTTAATGAAATCTTAAATCCTTGGTGACTCCATCATTCCTTTGTGCATATGTTGATGCTCCTCTCTAATTGCATAGTCATCTTGGGTATCCTACCCTTCAATGTCTGAAGCAAATAGTCTGTAGTCTTTCTATTCTTCAGCGCCTTGAATGCAAGTGTTGTCAATTAGGTAAACATATTAAGGTCCCTTTTCCTTAGGAATCTCCATAAGTGCATTTGTGCTAAATGTTGTGACCGAAGTTTTGTCAACTCTACTTTTTACTTCAAATACTTTATAATTTTCATCAATAACTGTTCTATAATAACAGTATTTTAATAAAAAAGCTTGCTGAATTTTTTTTCTTTCATTTTTTTTCTTTTTATGTTAAACTTAAATATCAGTTTGACATCTCCATCAAGATTTTACGTAGTGATAATGCTAAGAAATACTTTTTTTATTCTTGTTAGTCATTCCTATCAAGTCATACTATCTTTTTTTTAATATTCACTTCAGTTTATATACTGAGACTGACTGTCATTGTAGAGTACCATTTATCTTCGAAGCAAGCTGAAGCTTTGTTGGACATTACTTTGAGGAAACTTACTCTTCTTGAGGTTTATACTGTATTTGCTATCGATAGTTGATAATGTATTCCAATCATTCTTATTACTGATGATGCTTTGCCCTATTTTGTAGAGAAAGAAGTTTGTGGATGAAGCAGAATCATTATCAGAACATATTTCTAATTTAAATGAACTCTTGTCTAGTAAGAAGCTCATCTTCCAGGTGGTTATTCTTTTTGAACATTTCTCATGCATACAATTTTAAATGACATTTACTACTTAGTTAAGGATTCTAATTCTCTACCACTAAGTACATAGAGATTAAAACTCTTGTATCTTTTTATAAGAATAGTGGCAATTTGTTGCTCGTAGCTTTGTTTCAAATTTTCCTTCATTAAATTTTGATATTATATGATAAAAATAGCGATAAAAATGTTTATTGGAATGGACTACAGAGTTTTTTGTGTGTAAAACACGAGGGTATTTGAATTCAAGGACAAGTGAAGCATTTAGAAAAATGTTAGACATATGTCTTACAACAACAAAGTTAAATTTGCATTGAATAATATATTGAAAGCTTTTCTACAAGCCATACAATTAATAATGCCTGTTATTCAATATCTTGGGAAATGTTCCCTCACCAATACATTCATGATTCATGATATAAATATTTCATCATGTATAACCCAACCTTGAGCTATCTTTTATAGGGTGATGCGGAACTATTTTTTGAGTTTTTTTTCTTCCTATGGACTTATTTCTGCACCATTGTCTATTACAATCAAGCTTCATGGCTAGAGTAATTGAGTCGCAGCATATTGCTGGTTGTGTTGGAAACTTGCCTTCTATGATCTTGTATCAAGCTTGAGCTATCTTCATTTTGGAACTGATTAAGCTTAAGGTGTGGACACTGAGGTTAACAATTTTTATATTGATCGCGTTGTTGTTGTCTGTCACTGCCAAGCATCTTGACAAGACCCATTGAATCCTAGAAGATTGTTGACAGTGTTGAGATCTAGGGCCTTGTATTATCTTGTGACAATGCAAACATAACGCTTAAGTTTTTGAAGGCGCGTGCCAATTTTTCTAGATTCATCATCCTTGATGCCTTACTCCCATGAGCACCATGCTGCTGTAAGAGGGAGTTCTAATGTACATAAGTGTGCAGCATATCTGCCCACTGACAATTTAATGCAACAAGTTGCTCTTGTTTTTCTTAAGTATAGAAGTTGAAGTTAGGCCAATTTAATATCTTAAAAATTGATCCTTTGTACTGAGTTGGTTGCTGCTTTGTGAAAAATTCAAATGTCCAAAAACATGTTAAATGATTTTTAGCACTCCCCTGAATCCAAGCTGAAAACTAATTGACAGTCTGCAATATTATTATTATTTATTCTTGAACAAGCTTGACACAAACAAGTATGCAAATGCTTCGACAAAAGCTTGAGCATAGTAAGCTTCTTAATATACAAACTTGAATGAAATATTTTGAGGTAGCTTGGCCCAAATTAATATATTTTTCTAAAAAACAAGCTTGAGTGCTGTCAAGCCCATTATAGGGTTGTATATTCGGCCAATGTTCATATTATTGTGATTTTTATTTTTGAATTTCAGCTTATAGAGAAAGAAGCAATTGAGTTGAAGCATAAATTTGGAAGCCCAAGGCGTTCATTTATAGAATATTCAGGAAGTAGCCAACTTGAGGAAATAGATGTTATTCCTAATGAGAAGATGCTTCTGGTATGAGCATGGAGTCGTTGATTATTGCTATGTAGATTTGCATTGTTTTTTATAAAATTGTCTTTTTCTGGGTTAAAAATTACTAACATTTGCTTTATGGGAAGACACTTAGTGAGAAAGGATATCTCAAGCGCATGAAGCCAAACACGTTTAGCCTGCAGCATAGAGGAACCATTGGAAAATCTGTTGGAAAGATGCGGGTTAATGACTTGATGTCTGACTTCATCGTTTGTCATACACATGACCACGTTCTTTATTTCAGGTAATCAAAGGATGGAGTTTGAGGACTATGTTCATTAGAGTAGCCTTTTTACCTAACCCATCATGTTAATATATGTCTCTATGACTACTATGGCTACAC
>JBBMKF010000112.1:6330802-6340874 GCA_037834155.1 Curcuma caesia
TTTTCATCTCTATTTGACATTTTGTAGTCATAACAAAAGATATCGATGTAAACTCCAAAACACCAACAATGTAGAAAGATAAATAAAACCCAAGAAAAGAAATTTATCTCTTTCACTCGATAATTCCAAACAATACATGCTAGTACAACATGATGCAAGTTTCACTTTCAATTACCCTCGTAAAATCCCAAAATATTCCTTAGAGCAATAATCCTAACACAAGTGACAAAGAATTATTGACGTTATGCAAACTATGATGACAAATAAGATCAAGAATTGATTTGCATTCTTCATTGTACAAGCACAGAGATATATTGCTACTGTTTCTTTTCTTGTTTTCTAAATGTGTATCATTTATAAGTTGGGATTGTATGATACATTTTGATGTATAATAAAATTCATCTTCTCCCGTTTCCTCACATTATTTTGTAGATTTAATGACAAGATTCCTAAAAAGAGCACATTACTTTCACTTTTTTTTTTCAAATCAGACATCTTAGTTTGGAAATTCTAAAAAGGCACACCTCTTTAATCATAAACTAAGGCCAAATAAATGGAGCGTGAGAGTCCAAATTTTAATTTTGTAATTTGCAAGTATTTTGGTCCACTAAGGAGTTTTGAGTCAAAATGGATTGACGGCACAAACCGACTCATTTCAACTAAAAGGTACTTTTTATATCAAGGGGCACTTAATCCTTTTTTTTGTCAATTAATTTGCCCATAGGTGTATTGCGAGGACTCTAGTGCTTGCATTTTCTTTCATAGCGAAAAGTGCTAGCCTCCATAGTGCTTAAAAATACTTAGTGCATTGAAAACGAATCCCAGATACTATTGATATTAGGATCATGGAAGAACTTTGTGAGATTGTTCACGAGACGCTTGTCTAGATTGAGCAGTAAGTGTAAGAGTCATGTCCACTAAAGATACCCTCTGACCATCCACTGTGCACCTATGTTCAACAGTGCGAAGTAATTTAGATTGTTTTATCTTCCTGCATGGCAAGGTCGAGTTCTTAGTGGGGAGAATCATATTGTGGATAAGATTGAGGGATTACAATATCTTGTTTTTTTTTTTTGAAGTTCGTTATATTCTACTGATTGTTAGGAAATGAGTTAACTAGAGCATCTTTAGAAGTGGCCTTTTTCTATAAAAGGGGCTCTTAGCCTCCCATATAACTATATATCTTTCAGCTTTAATAAAGGTTACTCTATATGAGATTTGTTCTCGGTGCTACATCAAAAGACAAAAGAAAATTCTACTTAGCAATTAAAAGTAACTAAAACATAAATATTACAAACGGCATAGTTTTGCATAGATTTCAATGGTGTCATATGGATCATATAGCAAAGCACAAATAGTTGAGATTTAACATTGCATAGATTTGAATGATATGATATGAATCATGTAGCTAAATCCAAATAGTTGAGACTAACATGATGATGATGACAACATGATCAAAAAGTAGATAATTACTTGCAACATGAGAATCACAATGACTTGTTTGAACAACTTATTTGGAACATACCTTTCTTCTCTATTTGAAGAATCCTTTGTGTCTGAGGGTTCCTCTGAGGAAAAAAAAAGTTTAGGGAGATTAACCAACTTGTAATATATTTAGAAAGAACTTAGTCATCAAGGAAGATGATTAGAGAGAATAATTTGTGAGTTCACTAATACGAGTTAGTTCTTAGTAATTCACATCATTATTCAAGGAAAATTACAAAACACGAATTTGCATAAAAGGAAGACACAATGTCGAGTTACTCTTTAAAGAAAAAATATAAACTGATGTACAAATAGAACTTACCGCTTCTTTGAGCAAAAGAAGCTTCTGGGAATTGCTGAATGAAACTTTGAAGGTCAGGAGATCCATCTTTACCTACATTTTGATGGCGAACAAGCTTATTAACTCTAAAAAAACAAATGTCCAATCACGGTAAAACATAAAATATAAAATTCACTGTCCCCTTCCATTGTTCTGCAGAACACCCTAATGTTAACTAAACTTCTTCAATTACAAACATCAAATGCAGCTTTGTTGTCCATCATAATCAAGTTTATGTTCCCAGTTTTGGAGTGTTATACCCTTGATATCTAAGATTATTTCTTAGGTTGTCATTGTTGGGTACAGATAATCCTTTTTCTAGTATTCACTCACTAAGTTATCTCTGCTTAATCCATAAATTTAAGCTCAGTGATCCTAATGTAACTAGGAGAGAGCAAGGGGGTAAAACAATAATTCTTTTGAGATGCAATTATAAAAACTACAAAATCCTTTATTTTGTTTAACTTAGGTATGAGGCTACTAGTGGGTTATTCTTAGAGTTGAATTACTATATGGCCCCTGGTGTACAGTGTGTATTCCCAAGTTGTGACCGATCAGCAAACTGAATATTTACATACTCCAGAATGAAACAATATGTAAACTAAAACCCACAATTATTGTCTACTCAATGACTTTAAATTGCTCCCACAAGAAATGATTGTCCAATCAATCACCTAATTGTTTGCCTCTGTTTAAGATAAGCATTTTTTTACTCTACATCCAACGAAGATTATAGCTTTCCTTCTCTTTAACTCTTTACAAGAATCAGAATGTAACATCTAGCATACTTGTATTGTACCATATCAATACTTGATATGCTCTGTCATATGTTAAAGAATGCCAAGAAAATTGTTTTACATTTTTACTCCTCTTTCACTTAGATTTTCTATTTTAATAAAGGCTATAGTAAATAGATAGCTGAACAAAAAATTATTTTTACTCATTTTTACTTCAATAGGTGTGAAGATAAATTCATATTCTCATATAATCTTTCTTTCACTCAATTTATTTATTTAGAGACATAACAAGTAGATAATCAATTGACTTATAATTTTATAGATACAAAATAAAAAATAATGAACATTTATTAATTTTATCTTAACGCATGCCAAGTGTCGCCGTGATACAATCTGTATAATCAGCACAGGTAGCATAGATCAGCATAAGTGGCAAAAAAGAGATTAGCTAAATCAATATTGATTTTTGGTCATCTACTCGAACAGAATGTTTCGATTGTGTTGCCTAACTTGACACGAGATTTCACAGCATGATTACATGTATACTTCTTCGATAAGTATCATAGAGGAAAAAAATTATTAATATCCAATCTATGAATGAGTCATTCAAATGAAGTGAACAAGGTAAGGGCCAATGGCACTAAAACAATATTTTACCATGAGTGAGAAAGTGTCCAAATAACCTACTTAAGTGTACCCTTTAGTCATCAAACAAGCCTTCAATTGATCTACAATATTTGTTAGCAATGAGTTCACTATGGATGGCCATTTGTAGTGAATACTCATATATAACATATCACAGACTTGCAAGAGGAAGAGGTACTAGCTAATGTAGCATAAAAATATAATATTTGCATCTCCACAACCATAATCTATTCCTATCGTGATTGAGTGCTTCTGAAACAATATTAAACGTAGAAAATGAAGCTAAAGAGAAAAAGGTAAACCAGTTTGGTGACAATACAACATAGATAGGTGATGATACAACATAGATAGAAAATGAAATAGGATGAGAGGTAAATAGCTGCAAGCACCTTTCTAGAAAGCAATAGGAAGATCTAACTCGAAGCCTAGACCTACAATAGGAAATATGATGGGTGAGCAACAAGATCTCATGGTTATCTACTATCCAACTTCAATGGTGGGGGCTCTGGTGTTGGCAATACAAGAGAAGGTAATAAAATGGACAAAGTTATATGAACTAAAAGCACCTTAGCTGAAGACTCAGAAATAGATGATGAGTTTGAAAAATGGAGTGAAGCCAAAAAAAGTGTAATCGGCAAAGATTACATGAAGACCTACATCTGAAAACTCAACCATCATCAGTGATTAGTGTTAGTTGCTTCATATGTGCATGTGTATAGAAATATTAGGTGGAAGCCAAGAAGGCAGTATCAAAAGTCCATGATGTGCTCTATCTTTCTATAACTGATACATTTGGGCTTATCTTGCCAAAATATTGAAAGGCGGTTCAAGGCAATTGATCTACTGCCTAATGCCTAGGCAGTAGGTGGGAACCCAAGTGGGGACCTAAGCAATCAACATTAAAATAATATTAAAATAGAGGGAAAATATATTAATTAAGAAAACTAATACTAATGCACATATATACACAAACTGTATCCATAATCAATTAAAACAAGTTTACAATCATAAACAAATAAGTCATAGTTGATAATGATAAGTAAATATTAAATAAATAACATCAATGAAAATTTTCATATTTCACCTTGCAACCAAGAAAAACAGCCACAAAATTTTAAAATAAATATATTCTATGCGCCAAGATTAAATGATGAAATATTAACAAAGAATGAGAAAAAGGAGAAAAGAAGAGGGAGAACATGCCTAAAGAATCGCCTAGATAGGGTGCAAAGAGAAAGTGAAAGTGACATGACATGGTGTGGGAGGGTTGAGTGAACAAGGGGAGTCGGCTGGGATTATGGATAAAATTATAATATTTTATAATATCAACTAAACCAACAATTTATAAAATAAAACTATTTTTTTTCCTTAGACTCACCTGTGATACCTAAGTAGTCCCTGTGCTGCTTTTTAAAAGGGTAATCTAACCAGAGGACTGCCTGGAAACTAAGCAAAATTACCCCATGCTAAACTACCTAGGGGATCACCTTTTAAAATAATAAATTGGTACACTAGTAGACCTCCATCACACCTCCAATGACCTCCTCCACTACCATGCTTCATTTTAGATGCCAACTATACGACCAAAGCAAATCTGTCTATGGAGGGGTCAAATGGTGCTATGGATATGGAAGAAGCCCTCTTAAATAAAGGTGTCTCCCAAAATATGTTTTAACTATTCCAACTCAGTTGAACTACGTGAAGAAACGTAATTCTGAGAACCAGTCACAACAAGCATATATGACCCTTATATCTAATGTGATTTAAAATATATTTTGAAGACCAACATTAACAATAACGTCTTAGAATTGGCCAAAATGTATGTTGATCTCTTTATCATATTATCACAATTTAACAAGTCAATCACATCACCTGCTTGAAAAATATGATCTCTAGCCCATGTCCAAGTCTTGTAAGAAGTATTAAAAGATGCTCGTGAGGTTGAGATCAATAAACTACTAAAAGAGGACAAACTTGTTAGAATTAAAAGATACTCATGAAGTTGGGATCAATAAACTACTAAAAGAGGGCAAGCTTCTAAGAAGTACTAAAAGATGCTCGTGAGGTTGGGAGAAGAAGGCAAGCAACCAAGTATCAATATGCTACCATGAGGCTTTAGTAGACTTAAGAGTCTCAACAATCCGAGTGGTGAGATGTTCTAACTGACCTTGACTCATAAAACAAACTCAAATCATTGGAGCACATGAAACATAATTCTTCTCATTAAGATTCTCTATGATAATAGTTATCGGACTTGAAAAGCTTACGTAGTAGATTGAGCTTGTAATATGGTTAAGGAACTCGACATATTGAGATTGAGGGCAATTTAGCAAAAAGATAATCAAAATTTAGAATTTGAAAAAATAAGCATGATTTATAGTTTTTAAAGAAAAAAAAACTGGAATGCTTTTAATTAGAATCCACTAATAGCCTACAAAAGGGACCAAATGAGACAATCTTGAGATCAGACCTGCACCTACACGTATAGATGTTGTGGAGGCATTCAACATTACTAAGGAAACAATGACAATCAACCGAGGAGGGAGAAGCGATGTAGAAAGAGGTGGCGGTGTGGTGGGATCATAAAGAAGAAGAATTTCATGTAGATGATGTTGCAACATTGAGCATAAAAAAGTGTGGGATAAAAGGCAGTTACATCTCTGTAAATATAGCAAAAAATACTAAGAAATTGTTTATCAAGCAACAGAAGTAAAAATAATAATAATAACTTTACATGCTAGTAAAGACAAGGAGAAAACAATTTACCTATTGTCTTTCTTGGAAGAACACCAGATCTTCTTTCTTCTTCCTCTTTCTTCTTCAGAACTTCACAAAGGAACCATTATCAATAATTATTGTAACTTGATTGGAATTAATTGATGCGTGTATTTGGAAAAGGGAGCAGGTTCTGGTGAAGTAATTAAAATAAAGAACTTATCAAACAAATTGAACTTATCAAACAGAACTTATCAAACAAATTGAACTTATCAAACAAATTATGTATCTTACATTTCAGCATGCATTGATTACACGATATTCTAAAAGAACATAAGATTAGATAATCAAGAACAGTGCATGTATAATCAATTTACAGTTCGATGGAACACATTTAAGTGTGTAACAACAAATTCAACATATGTAACAACACATTCAGCAAAAATATTAGTAGATTGCCAATTTTAGCAAAAATAAAAAATACAAACTGAAAAAATATCCAAAGTAGATGCACCAGTAAAATGGAAACACCACATAATGTTTGAAGAGTGAACTACAACAACAAGCCATAAGTCTCATCTATAGGGTTCATTGCATGCCTATTTAAATTTACATAAACCTGCATCGCAAGCAATGTCAAAATATTTAATCATTTTAATTCTGCTAAATATAATTTCCTTTAATCTGCCTCTACACTTCATGCCTTCAACTCTAATCAATTCAATTGTCCAACTATAGAATATATTCTCATGTTTCTACCATCTTAACATAGTTTATTATCTACTTGAGCAAACTTAATTTTTCATCATCGTCAAGGACTCAAGATCAGCTCCTTTCATCCATGTCGGCCCATCTTCCCTCGGCATCGAGACCATTGAGACCTCCCATCTTCCTCAATGTGGCTCACATTCCTTCGAGCTCCTTTGTCTTAGGGCTATGGAGGGCACAACAGTCAGCACCAATGCATCTTATTCTTCTAAACCATCATCAAAGACTAGAGACCAACTCATCTTCCCTTCATGTCGAGACCAATCAGACCACCTTGTCTTCCTTCAAGACCATGGTCCTAATGCCATTGAGAGCATTGCAGCCGGCAGTAGTTCCTCCTACAACATCAATTCATCTTCTTTTTCTTCATTTTAATTCATCTTCCCTTCACATCAAAACGAGTGAGATCACCTTATCTAATTCAAGGTCATTGTCCGAGGGCCATCAAGAGCACTGCAGTCCACCCAATTCCCAGGGGCATTGAGAACACCATAGTCAGTCCCTAGTTCTCCTATTGTGGTTGGACACAATTCCATGCTGCAACTTGTTCTTCTCCTCTTGCAACTTGTTCTTCTCCTCTTGTTTTTCCTATTTTCTTCTTCCATTGTTAGGGTTTAACAGAATCATGTTTTGTAGTATCTTCTGTTGGATTGCAAGGGTGCAAACATAGTCTCACATTTAAAAACATATGAAAAAGATCATGAGTTTAAAAGGATGGAAGATATCTCCATGGATATGAGACATTTTGGAGACAGCCCCAGAACAAAGCCATGAGGGCTTAGGTCCAAAGTAAACAATATCATGTCATTGTGGAGATATTTTGATTCTATCAGTACTAACAATTGGTATCAGAGCAAGGTCGCTCTTCACTGGATGAACCGTCGGAAGAGCCATGATCCAGATCTAACCATGTGGGTTGCACCTTAAACAAAAGAAGTAGGTGCTCTTGTGTCTGAATCAAGAGGATCAGACACCAAGCAGAAAGTTCTAGTTGCGGCTAGGCAGGAAATCCTAATAGGTCGGGTAGATCGAGGGGTAGAAAGTCCTAATGGGTCAACTAGTCGAACATCAAACAGAGGCTTTCCGTTTGAGGGGCCTATGGTCCTTTGTTTGAGGGGGGATTGTTGGGTGACAAGGGTGCAAACATAGTCCCACATCTAAAAATATATGGAAAAGATCATAAGTTTATAAGGATGGAAGATATTTCTATTGGTATGAGGTCTTCTGAGAAGAACCCAAGAATAAAGTCATAAGAGCTTAGGTCCAAAATGAATAATATCACGTCATTGTTGACCTATTTTAATTTCATCGGTACTAACATCTTCTTCATCTGTTATTGTCAGGATTGGCACAGAGACTGACATTACCCATCCGACACAACACCAATACATCTTGCTCTGACTTTTGTAAACAATTCTACTATTGTAGCAACTCCACATGTTCATTTTAGCAATATCATCTTTGTTATACCAATTCTTTATTCTAGCACTCTAGCCGATACGATATCATTGCTTGTAGCCTTCTACCATGCATTTATAAACCTTTTTCTTTTTAGTCTAGGAGAAACACATGACTAAAAAAAGAACTCTACACTTCCACTCATTTTTTTCCTATTAATCATAGCCTCATTAATAACTCTTTCTTGAAAGAAAATACTGAAATCTAAAACTATTACAGAAAGTTCAAAAAGTGAAATATATAAGAAAAGTAAGAAGCTAGGTTTAAGTCTTTATAGGCATATGGCAAATGTCAAAGCATATCATGCCAAAACAGTAGTCCACACAACAATGTAGGCAAAACCTACACAAAATGTGCTAGCATATTCACTTGTTAGCCCATGTTAAAGATACCAACATGGCAATAGATAATTTATCCTTCTCTAAACCAGCATGACCCCATTTCTAAGGTAGCAAAAATCCTCGACAAGGGTGACCACTGTTGACAAGATTAAAACAAATCAAAACAAACAAAGATCATAGTCAAACATAAAAATTTGAATGTATGAATTAACTGCAGCAAACAGTTAATAATTTTACAAGTGTCGCAATGAACTACACTTTCATAAAAACTGTATTATCTGCATTCATTAACTGTACTGTGAAATTCTAGATGGCGTACTAAAAGCTATCATGCAAAGGAAAATAGCACAAACTAAAGAAAATCAGAAGTAAAAAGGTATATACGCGCAACATTTTGTTTAATAAGTGCACGCCTTGTCTCCAATTCAACCATTTCCTGAAACATTGAAAAGCAATTATATCAGTAATATAATAAGTCAGCCAATGCATAATGGAATTAAAAACAACTCAATGAATATTGTCAATGAATGCCAACAAAAAAATTATAATCAGTTAAGGTAGATGGTTACATACTAAAATTTGTATGATCTATTTCAGCATAACCGAAAGCAATAGTGTGATGACTCAACCAAGAATCTATTAAGATCACATTTTATTTTTCAGTCAGTCAATAAAACAATGTTTTAATGAGATGCATTTGGTAATTTATTCATTGAGCATTTTTTTCAACAAATACATATATGATTATGATTATTGGAGCACAAAAGTGAGCATATCCTATCATCAAGTCACGTTTGTCCCAACTGCTTGTCACTAGCTACATGGATCAAATCACTCCATTGAACTCTAAGCAAAGTGATGTCATTAGTAATTTTTGAATCTCTTAAATCACTTTTAGTGGTATTAACTAGGATTTTTTTATTCCCATGTTGTTACACTTCACCTTGATTCAACTTGTTCAACTCTATCTCTGTCTTTTTCTGGTTAGGGTTTCAGTAAGGTGCTGCCTGCAGCTCACAAAAGAAGAAGACTAAGATGGAACAGATCTTTTCATGAAAGTAGCACCTCCTCTCTTCCGCCTTTTTCTTCCCTCTTACTGCTTTGTTGATATTACGATTTGGCATGTGGATTGGCACAAGGGCTCATTATGCCAAACATGTCCTCAGCGCATCTTGTTCTAGTTCAGAATTGATATCCTGCCCGAAATAAGATTTTAAACCTTGTGCACGCCATCTTAACGTACTTTATCTCATTTTATCCAGAACTACACCTAAATGTATTTGAAAACTAAAACGTTTAGTTTAACTGCCTAGTAACCCCACACATTCATCCTAATATTCTCTTCTCTTCATCATTAGCTTTTGTATGTGTTGTATCCCTGGTGTCCACACTCTTCCATAGGGTATGGAGAATCATGTCATAATCTTATAAAATTTTCTTTTAGCAAAAGGGACACGAGATTATCACACAAGATTAAAGAAGCTTATCTCCAATTCAACCACTCAGTCTTTATTTTATTAATGAAATCTTCATCAATATCTCCTTGTTGATCTAAGATATTTGGCATTCTTATAGTAAGTAAT
>JBBMKF010000112.1:6382379-6394274 GCA_037834155.1 Curcuma caesia
AATTGAAATTAGCCCTGCGGAGGCGGTGCTACCTAATGGGTCCTGCGGAGGCGGCCGGCGTGGTCGTCGGTGGCGGAGGAGAAGTTCTACGACTGCGCGAACAACACGAGCATGGCGGGGCACGAGTACTGTGGCACCTACACGCAAGTGGTGTGGCGAAGGACGATGAGCGTCAGGTGCGCGCAGGCGGTATGCGGCGACAACAGGGGAAGAGCGACGGCGACGCTCACGCTGCTGCGTCTTTACGACTCCTATGGGAATGTGGTGGGAGAGAAGCCCTACTAATTATGAACCTTCTCGCGACGTCGCCATCTCTGTCCTTCTCACACCATTGTAGTTTGTTTTTCTTGATCCCGATCGCACGGTGTAGATGTAGCTAGGACGAGATGGAGAGCTTCGCCAACGGGGTTGTGCGGATGCTGAAGCAGGAGAGCAGTTAGCATCATCGCCAAGGACGACCTGGATCTGCGATTGGAGGCGGCCACTGGAGAGACCGTACGTCGACGAGGTCTTTCATGCTCTTTTATGTTTGCCAAAGATTTACCAAGTTGTTTGTGTTTATGCCTAGCTATTAAACATCCAGTAGAATTGAAGTTAATTAAGATTGATAGTTTAAAGAAGTTTTGATCGTGAAGCCGACCGTGTAGGGGTCGTTGGGTGGTGGATTTCATTTTGAAATTTGAATAAGATATGCATTTTCCCCAATTAATTTAAGTGATAATTTAAAATTTGCTTCACATTTATGATTGTAAAAATATGTTGACAAGTATGTTCTAATTTTTGTTCATTTTAATATATTTGCCTTGAAGGACAAATATCATCCAAGTCGGCAATTAAAAGTCTTTGGTGAATAGATACCTGAGAAATAATTTATGAATAATTTCAACACAATAATGCCTTTCTAACATTATTTGAAGTAATTGAATTATGAGGATTGCTGTTCATCCAAGTGTCTTAAGGGTAAAATTTAGGTCACTTTTTTACTATATTATTTCAAGCACATTCTAAATGTTTTAAAATATTATTACGTTCTTTTTTATAGTTTGGATATATGACTTTATTGTAGTGGAACTATTGTCATGTTTTATTATTTGATACTTATTTCAGTAAATTGTCTATACTCTATTTAGATCTTGACAATATTAGTTTTTAATTGTTATTTGTTCATGTCTAATGCATAAATATCATAATCAGTTAGTATCATCATAGCTTGGCGAAGAGTTATTTTTGTTACCCAGATACAATGCACCATTAATACGTTTGGTGGATTCACAAAATACCACAGTTCGAAACTTAACTAGGGCAAGAGCAAGATTTACAGTGAATTTTCGACTGTGGAAGTTAGTTACTAAGCCAATTACCATATGCACTTTCGGAAAACTAGGAGTAAGACTTCTCGCCTTGCCTTCAAGATTAATCGAATCTAAATACCTGAATTAATAAAAAAAAATTATTTTTATCTGTTAAATGGACAAAGCCATCTATCTATTCATCACGGGAATTAATGGAGCCAATGCAAATCTCAATTTTTGATAATTGATACGAGTTGATCGTGCACGCGGCCAAAACATCGGCCGCGGGAGCTTACATTAAGTTCTTGAGTCCTAGATCTTCTATGTTCCAATATCCATTATGTTAGTATTCTTTCTTTATATAAGAACAAAGGATATAGACTATACATAAAAGAAGGAAACTAAAATTTTGATTGGGCTAATCAAGGGGAAGGAAAAAAGTATTGACAAGTGTATTTTTGCTTATAGATGGTGATTGGAAATTTTGATAATTTAATCATTTATACTACTAAGTATTTTCATCATTGAAAGGATTTGAAAACGTTAAGAATTCATATGTGTTGTTCAAAATTTAAGATTTTTAAAAAGTTTACACATGACATTAAAAAATGTTCTTCAAATGCTCTAGATTAATGTTGGTTGTAACAATAGTCGACTTAAATAATAATTTATTTGTGGCTATGTATTATGTTGTTTTTGGTCAAACATAAATGAATTATCAAACATTAAAAGGGAGAGATTGTTATTGCAATTATGCCTTAAGTGGTTGTATCGATCGTATTATTTTGATGTGTTTGACAAAATGGTAACTTAGGTCTACCTATGTTTTTTTATGTGTGTGTTGAGTTGTGTAAGGATTTGGCAAAATGCACATGAGGTCGTGGAACTTGTTCCATGACTTGACATGATTAAGTTGTTTGATTTAATGGCTCGAGGTTTGTTAGAAATCAGAGAAGGATAAAATAAGACATCTAAGGGATCTAGAAGGAGATATGCCTCAATGGCGAAGTTGAGTTGCAAGCAATGGCTCTTAAATGAATTAGGAGAGTTGAGTGATTTGTATTTAGACATATTCTAACGTAGGCATAAGACTTAACTAAGAAACATTGTGTTTCATGGTGGTAGTTTAGGCATCAGACGATCAAAAAGTTAATTTTAGTATACTATGGGCTTAATAGACTAGGGAGTTGACTAAGATTTAATTTTCAATGAAGAGAAAGTTTTTAATCGATTTTGATTGAGTTTATTATTATTATTATTATATTTTTAATCTTATAAAATCATTAAACATTTTTTGTAAAAAAATGTTTAACTAGCCTAAAAGTCTAAGATTCATGCCAAATATGCATTGTTGCACTCCTAAAGATTGTGCAAAAGTATATAACAATCATAAAAACATTAAATTTGTGCTAAAATGACATTGTTGCATTCTTAAAGATAGAAAGTAACAAGTCTGTTGAAGAAAGTTGCATGGAGGCTAGTTTAGAAGATAGATATGTCTTTTGATAAATTTCAATGGCAAAAATAAAAGGATGATAAAAAGAGTCTATTTTTTATTAATTATCAAAATGATGCCTTATTTTATATTTGTGTTTCAAAATTATTTTTAATTTAATATTATTATAGTAACTATATATGAGATATTATAACGTGTAATAGTGATAAATTAATTTAAATCAAATTACTTTAATCAAAATCATTTAAATACTATCATAACAACTATGATTTATATACGCTATAATAACATTTTAAACAATTTTAATAATCAAGTTTGAACAATTCTAATTAAATTGATTAAGTTGAAGAAATTATTTACCAATCGTATAAACACTCTAATTAAGATAGAGTGTCCTTTGGGGAACGCAATCAAAGATGCTGGGCATCTGAATTGGCCGTCGTATGCGCTTTCCGATTTACCCTGGTGGTCGGTGGGAAACTTTCGTGGGACCGGACCGACCACCCCAGGGATTGAGTTCACGAGACTGACTGGGATTTATTATTTTTTTAAGATAGTGTCCTTTTAATAATTAAAAAAAAAGCGGTGTTTGGTTTTTTATTTTTATTTTTATTTTTTTTGACAATTTTAGTAAAAAAGAGAGGCCTTTTAATGTTTATCTAAAATTTCAAAATATAATAAGTAATTTTGCAAATTTTAAGTGTTAGATGAAGTTGGCCGACAAATTGCCCAACATGAATGCGTCTAAATCTAACGTGCGCACCCACCTGCCATGAGAGTGACCGGCATGTGTTTGACCCTTCGTGGGTCCCATCCACCAATCCCGCCTCAACTCACTCTGCGCCTGTGGTTGGTGCCTCTCCTCCAACCATCTCAAATAACCCAACTCAATTTCAATCGCCGGGCCCACGGTGCAGTAGGTACATCAGATCTGCATCTGGATTGGTCACCGTATGTATTTTCCGATTTACTTTGGTAGTCAGTGGAAAACTTCCATAGGACCGGACCAACCACCCCCAGAGATGTGACTACTGGGATTATCATGTGACTACTGGGATTATCTTTCTTGTATGCGTTTTTTTCTTCAACAAAAAATTTAGAATACTTAATTTTAAAATTGTTATTAACAATAATTTAATCTACTTTTCCCTTCAAATGCGTGGTTGAATTAAAAGAATAGCATTTTTATATCGGAAAAAAACTTTTTTATTAAAATTGTATCACTTTAAAATAACTATTTAAAATTATCCTAGATAATAAAATTGAAGTGTTATTAAAAGAGGGTCATTTTTATGATATAGATAATAGGGACGGTCTATTGAGAAAAATATTTTTTAAAAAATTAAGGGCGTGGAAGCATAATTTGAATGTTTCCTTAATTCCATTTTGACCCCTGTTTTGGGGCTTCGTGCGGGTACAAAGCAGCACTGCAATCTGAGTGATTAAGAAAGGCGGAAGGAAGAGGGTGGCGGAATCCGCACTACGACAAGACGATCATGGCGTCCAGGTTGCTGTGGGCTACGAGGGCCGCCTCCTACCTCAAGATCTCCACCTGCTCTAGATCCTTCTCCACAGGTACATCTCTGATCTGCCGAAACATCGGAGTTTTCCTCTTGGTTTCTTGTTCTAGAGATCTTTGTCGATGGTGAAATGAACAAGATGGGTTGAGGGGATCGAGATCTGTTTTTTTGCTCCTCTGGATGTGGTTGTGAACTTTGGTTTTGGTCTTGGCAGATTTTGTTGCTATTTGATTTGATAGTGATGGATGATTCGGCTCTTTCTTCGTTAGTTAGTTTATTCTCGATGTGGATGTGAGCAAAATAGAGCATGGAGATGCATCATTAATGGCGAGATTCAACTGTTTCTGGTAGGGAAAAAAAAGAACTTGTTGTATTTGATGATGGACGATCTATTCTGGAATCCTTAGATCCTGAAGTATAAGATGCTATGGAAGTTTCATTTTTAAAATTTTTGCAGGGAAATGGAGACTAGGAGTCTTTGTAAATGCTAAATGTATAAAGATCTGATATAAAGATCTAAATAACATCTAAATAATTCAGAGGCATGATGCGTTTGACCTTTCTAATGAAGTTTAAGGATGGGTATAAGAGCCGATACACTCCTCCCAACTTTTCCTTATGTAACAGACATAATGTTAATCCAAATTCTCTAGTGAGTGGTCCATTTGGTGCGGTTCTAATAGATGTAAAAATGGGAAACTAGTGGACTCAGGTGGCATAAACATGTTAAATGGATCCATAGATGCCGAATTGAGCTGACTATGATGGTTGGTGTAAAGGGAATAATAAGGGGAGGCCAAAATGGATTTGAATGGAGGGAAGAAAGTCAGTTCAAATACCTTTGACAAAAGTAACATCTGGTGCTCAGTGACAGAGAAAGATCCGTGTAGCCATGTTGTGAACCGTGAATAGTTGGGGTATCACAACTTTCCATACTTGCATTGGTAGCTCACTTTTGCATGCATTTCATGTCCTTAATCGTCTACCACAATTTCTAAAGTTCACATGCCCTATCTTTTAGGCTGATATTTAAGATTGTGTCTGCATTGCTGCTCTAAATGATGAGAAAATTCATTTTGCAAACTTGCTATATTTTGGTGTCTTGGAGCTATTGTTTTGGCAGTTAATATCAACTTTTATATGCTTACACTGGTTTGAAGATTTTGGCATGTATATTAAATGGTCATTTAAAAAATGTACAAGACTCAAACTATTTTCTTACAGTTATTAAAGATTTGAAATATGCTGACACACATGAGTGGGTTAAAGTTGATGGCTCTTCTGCAACAATAGGAATAACTGACCATGCTCAGGTGATTTCATTGCTGGATTAGTTCCACCAAGCATCAGTGCCATATTATTATTAATTACAAGATCTTTGTGGTGTTTCCTTACAGGATCATTTAGGTGATGTTGTGTATGTTGAATTGCCAGAAGTTGGTTCCTCTGTGACGCAGGGGAAAACTTTTGGTGCAGTTGAGAGCGTCAAGGCAACTAGTGATGTAATTTCTCCTGTTTCTGGAGAAGTTGTTGAAGCCAATACTGAGTTAAATGGTTCTCCTGGATTGGTGAGTTTCTGGAAAAGTAGTTGTTAATTAATCTGTAAAATAAATACTCTATTTTTTTTTCACAATTGTCGTATGTTGTTCTTCTTGATCATCTAAGGAAGCAGTAGTCAAGCTAGCATTATTTGTATTCCAACTATATTTCTCATTTAGTCTACGTAATTGGCAAAGTTGCATACATCTGGAGAAACACAATCAGAGAATGTGAAGTGAAGATGAGCATTTGTATTGTCAAAAAAACTGCTAATATGTGTGTTTGTTAGGTTGGTCAGAAATCTATACTTCTTGTTTCCGAGTTAACATCATTGTCCATAGCTCTGGCAATTGGTCGATCCAGATTTCAGAAAGGATTGAGGCAGATGATTGGAAGACTATAAATTAGTAATTAGCCATCATGACTATGGTGCTGAGATATGCTTGGAAAAGGAGATAAATTTCTACCTTGAAATGGCTCACCAACACACATGCAGTTGAAACTCTTTGGTGTTTATTTTCACTTCTTCAGTTGCTTAATGTGATCAGGTTTATGAACATTCTCACTTTTGGTTATTGTTTACCTATGTTTAGGCCAAGCCTAGATTACATTTGCCCATTTCATGCTCTCTTCATGAGCGGTGGAATGAGTAAGTTTAGAATTGCATATCGAATAGGAGCATTCCCAGGGTTATGCAATGAGATGGTGACACAGAATAAAAAAAATTCAAGTAGTTTTCATGTAATTTGGTGTATCAGGTATGAGACGCATCCAGTGCTTCATAAGAGGTTTTCTAACACAAATAATCTTTTCTACCATCTTATTATTACAAATAACTGATGCATGAATGGGATGTAAGAACATGATTATATAGAGGAACCCATGTTACATCGATTTCATTGATGAATTGCTATCTACATGAGCAATATAGTCTTGGTCAAGTTACAGGTGGTACTTGCATAAGTTCATTCTTCCAATCCACATTGGTAACTGTTATACGATTAGTATCACAACAGAATATTCCGTGTGTTGGAATATAATTATAGGCTTTTAAGAATCGAAGCATTATATGTTGCTTTGTTATTGTTTACTTAGCATATCATTACCTTAAGTATCTTCTTCGCTCCTTTTTTTCTTAACATTCATGTCTAGTTCATTAGATAAATACTGAGACGCCATCATTTGTCTTTGTAAAAGGTTAATGCAAGTCCATACAAGGATGGCTGGATCATAAAGGTCAAATTGAGCAACGATGGAGAAGTGAATTCATTGATGGATTCCGAACAATACTCAAAGTTCTGCGAGGAAGAGGATGCAAAGCATTGAGGATATTCATTTTTCAGAATCACTTCCTCGCCTCTGGTTAGATGTCTCTTGAGGTTTCATTGGCTGAATTTGATTTTCAAATGACTCATCTACCTGCATTTTTTTTTGGCATTTAAACCTTTTTAACATGATAAGTAATGGGTTGTTATTTTCGTGTCATATCTGCAAAACTTGTTCAATGGGAATTTATATTCGAGCACCTAAAGTCTAAGAAAATCCTGCCTCTGAATTGGCCAGGTGACTTTCTCAACTTGCTCGATGGGCTTGCCCAATTTCTTGAACAGATTAGTCTCACTAGCTCATGCAAGTTGTGCGACTCGATCGACTTGCCTAACAACATTGGATCGATCAACTTGTTCAAATGTATAGGGCGGTCGACCCACTTTGTGAGCTAATAGCTAATCTAGTCCCATGGGCATGCCAGTCTTGACCTAATTGGCTTATCCAACTTAACATGACCAATTTCTTCTAATCTAACTAAATTGTTGAGATAAACTAGACAGATAAACCCATCCAGAGCCATCTGGCTTGATCATACCACTTGGCTCGATAGAACCACTCAGTCTGATCGGACTAATCAGTTGATTGTATCAACTAGTTTGATTATATTGACTGTCACAACGATACCATTTAGGTTTATTGGCTAAACCTACCGGACTGACTAGCTCTACAGCAGTGTCTTAGCAGGCTCGAAACAAAAAAGGGCATTTTGAACACTATAGCAGTTGGGTGATTTAACCACTAGAATCAATCGATTGCTTGGATCAACTAACCTCACTGATCGGAAACCTTTTTTTTTTTTTTTCTTATTGTGCTATTTTGAACATCCACATTGGCGTTAACATGTGAATTATAACATCCAAATGATGTTGCAATCAATGGATGTATGATAACAACTACACACAAGGATGTATTTATTTATTTAATATGACATAAAAATAAATATGAATAACTAAATAGTGAGATCCATAATAATGAATATTAGTGCATATTAATAAAAGAGATGTGTTAATATAATGAATATGTGGCACATGAATTATATACTTTTTGAAAATGTGATAGACAAATCAATACGGATGTCCTTGGATATTAAAAAAAATCTTTCAAAAATATTTTATACAATATATTATATTTGGAACGAATGAATTCGAAGTCTAAACCTGGGAGATTATACTTATCCTGCATAATACCAGGCGAAAACCAATTTGAAAAAAATAAATAAAAACAAAAAATCAAATCTTCCAATGCAGTGAGTGACACATAGTTTTCGCCCCCTTTACAGCTCAAAATAGAATCGGTTGCAACTACGACGTACCCAAAAAATTTATCCGAGTGGGGACGCCAACAGATTAAGAGGTAAACTTTTGAGATGAATAAATCTATAAAACATAAAAATGATATTTATGACCATTTAATTTAATAATGCATTTTCGGGTCGGTTTCTGAATCATTTCAAAATAATTCCATGGTGTATACAATCACATATACTGTTCATGATGCCCCGGAACAAAATACTTCCCTAATTAATCAGATATCAATAGATGCATTACAAATTAATTTCCTTAAATAACGAATTATGTGCATTTTCTGATATACTTTAATAATCGATAAAAATTTTCACAGGACTAAACGGATCACTTAATTAATCGATTCGAAAAACTACCAAAAAACCAAAACATATACTCTTCATGATACAGATGTGAAAGTAAATTGGAGAAGCTAAGTGAGACCAAACTAAGAAGGCCTAGATACCTAGCTGATACAGTGACCAATGGGTTCGAGGATAAAAGGGAGATGAGGTCACAAGGACCTCGAGGGAGAGGGGCCAAGGTCGCAGGGCGACAAAGAGGATGAGCACAAGAGAGCATGCTTAGAGTACATGTTCTAAATGCCTAAGAATCAATCAAACAGATGAGTAAAAGGCAACAACAATCCACACTGCAGCTTAAATCATAAAGAAAACTCAACAAAGCTTTGCCTTTCCCATCTCTGACAGTCTTCTTGCTGCTTCAGCCAAAAGAAGAGCTATTGTTGAGGCTCCTACCGGAGAGATGACACAGCAGTCACTCGTACAAAGGAATTGTCAAAAGTTGCATGCTACTTTCTGAGAATACTCCGTTAGCATTCAAACTACAAATTAATTTACACATCATCTGATGCCTGCTGGTGATGCGGCGGCGGTGGCGGCGGCTGGAGCTGTGGTTGCTGCCACATGTAAGCCAAGTGGGGCTGTGGAACTGCATACAAAGTAGCTGCAGTCGTTTGATCGCCTGGTATTTGTGCTGCTGGTACATAGTAGTAGGGAACTGAATCGTTAGGAGCACCCACAGCTGGCAAAGCAGCAGCCCTTGCCATTCCGAGGCTGTCGTCCTTTAACTCGTCCCTCGGAACTATATCAACCAAGAAGTCGAATATGTCAGTTCTGGTTATAGCAGCAGCGATATCGTTCTTCTGCAGCGTTCTCCTCTTGTTCTCCTCAGTATGGATCCATGATCTGAGAGTAAGTTCGAGTATAAACATTTCACAAGCCTTGGCAAAGACCACTGGTGCCTCAGCTGAGATCATCCGAACATCCTCATCTGCCTTCATGATCTTCTTTATACGGGCGAGTGGTAAGCTATGATTCTTGAAATCGTTGGTCTGCTCTATCTCTAACATCTGGTTGGCCCAGAAAGCTTGGAGTTGTTGTTGTTGATGATGATGAAGCTGTTGGACTTGCTGGAAAGCAAGTTGATGCTGGCTTGCAAGGTTGGCTGGGTTAGTAGGGTATTCTGAGGTCAGTTGGGCTGCGGCTGGTATAGCTCCGGTCATCGGTGGAGGTCCAGTAACTACTGCAGCCGGCTGATACATAGGGGCAGCATAAGCTATTTGGGCACCACTAGAAACAACTCCGACAGTAGGATGTGTTGATTGTTCCATGGCTTTGGTGCACTACAGAGTCTTGGCTACTTTTAAGTACTGGTCTGCATATAACTGGAGAAAAGATACTGAAAATATTAAAAATATATGTGTATAGATAAATTTACAATAAGAACTGGCAACCAAAGATATATATCTGTCGAATACAAAATTCTAGACATCAAATATTATAGTTTTTTGTATCAAGCCTCGGATACAGCTGAATGACCGAGTAGCAATGGCATGATTCTAACAGGGAGTCAGGATGTAGTGCAAGGCTAGAAGCTCTTCAAATGCATGATACTGAGGTGGGATTTCTTGGCTGGAAAGGTGAGGGTCAGAGGGGAAGAGGAAGGGAAATGGTATGCCTTTATGTATGCCCATCTTAAGTTACAAATAGAATAAGTGTGCTGTACCAGCTTCTCACCTTTCGAATGAAGGAGATTAAGAAGACCTCTGCAAATCTTCCGATTCAACAAAAGATGCTGACAAACATTTTGAAACAAGAAAATCGTGTCAAAAACAAAAACAATGTTTTCCCCAGCATGAGAGAAAAAATAGGTAACAGATAGACTATTACAAACACAAAAATAAAGCAGAACATTCAGCATGTCATGTGGAACAACGGAAGCATGAAGACAGCTAAAGAGAAGAGCAACTATCACATCACTGTCTTATGATAGTAGCACAAAATACTAATAATGATTCTTGTGGATTGGACTGTTGAAAACAATGCTATTGAAGAAGCAACAAGAACATGTTTTTTATTATACAACAATAGTTTCCCTGTGTTGTTATTCTTGTATATCATCTGATCCTCGACCAATGAAACCATCAAGATGCATAGACACCATATTGACTTAAAATGTGGGTAAAAGAAAATTTCTCTAAACTACTGCAGACTCAAATTCTCATAAATGTTTTATCCAGTACTATCTGAAACCAAGGCCAAAATTAACTGTTGCAAATAACAAAGTTGGCACCACAGACCACATGGCAACTAGAAAGTAATTACAACAAATATAATAATAAGATCAACTTCTAACATTTGGAACAAACAACTTCCATTATGGTACCCTCAAGGGACAACCTGTTATTGGGTTCCATTCTCCATGAAAAGTCAGTTCCTATTATATACACCTAATTTACTATGTAAATGCATATTACAAAACATTATGTTGATTAGGTTATCTGACTAATTTAACTAGTTAAATGACACATATTCTGACACAATCATATATCCAACTTAGCAAGGGTAAACTAAAATACACACTAGAAGTGAATTTTTCGCAGGAAATTAATTCAAATAAAAAAAACACATTTTCTCTAAGTTAATGCAAGATGAGAAAAATATATCCAGTTGGTATCAAGGCTAATTACATGGAAGAATTTTGAAACAAGTGAAGAAAAATTATTTTACCAACTCCATTGTGAACAAGACCTTATTAGTATTTATATTTTTCACCAATCAGAATATAGGATTATATGAGTTTGACTCAACCAGCCAATTTCCAATCTATATGCATGAATGCCCTTAAACTTCATGATATCAGCATGTGTTCACCATTGCATGGATAACTGATGTGCATTGGCTCAACTGACTTATCCTCACCCGTACTTGCACACCGTAACCTCTAAAGTCAACACTAGTTACCACCCATCAAATAACCACTTCAATTTTTTTTTTATTCCTTGAAGAACTTGGCTATGTCATGTCCATAAATACCAAAAAAGAACCTTATCAAAGAGAGAAATATTCCATGACACAACTCCCACTTCTGAACAAAACAAGAAAGAAAATTAGCAGACAAAGTACCCTATTAAAAAGAAATACTAGAGAAAAAGGCCCCTGCTAGAGTGCTTC